>DF240416.1:40000-119594 GCA_000507305.1 Breviolum minutum Mf 1.05b.01
CTGTTTTGGGGATGGGTAAGTTTAAGGTTACTTTTTACCTTCTAACCGTAAGTCACCATGAAAAACGGAATATTGGTGAATATTGTGTTTACTTTTTTCCAACCACCTTAAGCAGATCTAAGTTTTTGAATAAAAAAGGTGTTCAACATCAGCTGTTCATAGATGTTGCCCATCCAACTCGCTTGCCAGATCTTGTCGGTTACCCCAAAGGGTTGGGCAGAAGAACAGGCTTGTGCGGCGCGGCGTGTGCTCGGGGTGGGCCGTTTGTATCTATGGATACCCTCCAGCAAACTAACATGACTGGCTGGAAAGTCACCACTTTTTACAGGAGAATAACAGGAGATACACCGACTCAAATAGCAGTTGTTTTTTGAAGGGAATGAGGACTAGGTGGTGGTTTCATGTTCTTAATGTTCAACCCCAAAATTGGGGAAGATGAACCATGATGAACTCGCACTTTGACTAATGTCTTTCAACTCGGTAGTTCAACCATGACCTAGACAACTAGTACTAATCATAGTCGAGCCATTCGAATTGTCTAATCTCTAATTTGGGGGTATTGAAAAAAAACAATCCAACACTTAATTACCCTCCAGGGAACAAACATATCCCACCTGGGGAAAAGGAAAATCATCTTCAAGAGTGCCTTTTTTGGGTGATATGTTAATTCGCAGGAAGGTAGCTTTAGGTTCCGTCTCATGAATCAATGGATTTGTGTTTCTTGTTGGGTGATTTTTTGCGTTTTACCTTGGGATGGAAAACCCTCCCAAGACCAAGAAATGTATGAAGCAAATCTGAAGAAGAGGTGTTTCATTCGAAGATGGAGACATCTGTTGCGAACTGCGAAATGCTTTGGGAAACAAACCTGGTTTACCCAGAAAGGTGTGGTTTGTTCAAGAACAGAATATGGAGTTTGCACAGATGTCCAAAGGTAAGTGTTTTTTTTAAAGGGTCCATCTGTCACACCACTATTGAGCTGCAGCGTGGATGCGCTTGCAGAGGCTGGTTTGGTGTGTACCCTGCGATCAAACGAGAATTCCATCCTGAAAGGAAGGTCTTCGAGTTAGACAAGAACAAACAGGCAGTTCTGGACGCGACAGGAGAGAGAGTTAGACTGCAGAATCCCCGATGGAGGGCGATCTTGATGCAGTCGACCATCGACTACCTATTGTGCATTTCCAACGCCCAGGTGGAGGTCATTAGGTCAGGACAGGTCGAAAAGATTGTGAGGAAATCAACTGTTGTCGGATTGTCAACCGCAGAGGAAGGTTTGCAGACCAGCCAGGAAAGTGTTTCACTTCATGAGGTCCGATAGCTCCAGCCGGGAGCTGAGGACTTCAGATATTACCGGACTTGATTGGAGCATAGGTGCCTTGGGAGGATCCCATGGCTACTTGACCATCCTTGGCGCGACTGATGCTTCACCCGGCTACGTTGATGCCGTCACGAGTGCGTACAACTCTGGAATAATTCATTTGGATCCCAAGTTGGCATTCCGTTTAATTGACCGTAAGTTTTGGCTGGTGGCCCTATGGAGACAATTAATCATGAGCTCTTAAGATGGAACATGTTGAATAGGAAGCAAATGACTGGTGGAGGGTTTGAATACTAGCCAGGTGAAGTTTCTCTTGTAGTTTACCACATGCGAATGCCAGAGGATTCGAAAAAAACTATCTTCGACGGAGTCAGCCTTGTCAATGTTGACATGTTTGACTTACATTACTAAAAAGTGGTCAATTTGAGAAGAACATTTTTGTCCTGTGCTAAGTGATGAGCATTCATGAGCTGATTGAGTCACCATTTTCCCCTACGGATTTTCCAGAGCAAAGGATCGCAACTAGGTGATGGTGGTTGAGCACCAACCAGATAACAATCCATCCATGTAGGTATTTAATTTATATCATCTACATTTATTGATACTGTGAATACAGCCTGCATACATTACTTGTAAGAGAAACATAATTGATGGAATGTTATCGACATATACATGCAATTACCTGGGCAATTTATAGCGACCAACCCGCGGAGCTCACCCCAAAAGGTAGTAAGGGAATAGTACCCAAAATGGCCGAAACAATTCAGGTTGAGGATTTATAATCAATTGCCCAGATATTTCATGGATAACGATCAACCCGATAGTTGAGCACCTAATCATTTTTGATGCCTTTGGGTGCTTCACATGGCTTTGCAGGGTGTCCAAGTTGCAGATCATCTGCTCATGGTTTCTTGGATCGGTTAATAGGGAAGATGGTGACCTGGATCATATACGCCCCCCAAAAAACTTGGAGGAATGGATGCCAAATCCTGTTGTTGTTTTGTTCAATGAAAATGTAGGATACCCAAAAATTCATGGATTCTGAGTCTTAATGAATGTATCGTTTTTCTGAATATGGGTATGTTGAGTACCTAAATATGTTTATGTATCCTCTAAGAACTTAGCATGTTTTACAAGGAAAGGCTAGTTGTTTTCCAGTTCCCATCATTTTTGCCTGCGCGAAATGGCGGTTGGTTTTCCGGGGGGTTGTAGACAACCTTGGATTGTTTTTTCCGGTCATTTTTTACGGATTCCATCCCAAGGGATTCATCACCATGAAGCCAACCCACAATTTGAGAGAATGTGTTTTGGTTCACTTTTTCGGTTTGCATCAAACTTCAAACAGATCTTAGTAACGTTGGCCATGGAAAATCCACCACCAAGACAGATTCGGATATTTTTCCATCTACCATGATGGTATTTACCAAGAGAATTTGGAGATGTTTGGAAAACACATCGTATATCACCATGATGGTTACATATCCGGTATTGTTGGATGGTATTTACCAAGAAAGATTCGGGATATTTTTCCAGCTGGCGAGCCATTGTTAGCAACCGCCGGAGGTAATCGGAATCTCACCCACTCAGCCTGGCTGACTAAACGGCTTAAACCTTTGGGGATTACCTACCATGAGCCCCCAAACCCTACATGTTTAGAAGTTTTTTGTGATATTCTAACCTGGTTTTCAGGTGGCCAAAACCTTTAGTTTTCATGGCTTTGGGGGGGCTCATGGTATTTAATAAAAAAATTTAAACTTTTATTTCATGGCCCTTTGTCTGAATGAGTCTGTGTACGATTTATGAGTGGACTTGTAGGTTTTTTTTTAATGGGGTGAGGGATGAATTTTCGCAACAATTTGATCAAACAAAAATCCAAAGCACTGAAGGCTTTTGTTGGTAATCCGCAAGAAAACTTTGGAAAACCAGTACCTGATTCCAAGAAAAATACTTGACCCAAATTAAGGATTTACACATATGTTTATCAGTACCCTGGTGATTGCAACGCAAAGCTATATTTCTTCGTTTGTTTTTTTTGGTGGTACTGGTAAGATCCATTTGTTTTCACCCAGGGCGTTTCGTTGTGTTCAGCGTCCCAAACGGTTCAAAGTGGAAATCACGGCGCCGAGATCAACCACCAGAAGATCCGCACTTTGCCACGAGAGGTCTGGGGGAAACAGCTTTGGGGTGCGGAAGTTTTTTTTAAAATATCCTAGTAAGGGCCAACTAAGGGACAATGGTGAGCTTCATAGTCCCTTAAGGCTGATTATTTCTTGGGTTAAAACGTGGCATTAGGGGTAAGTACCCCTTAGATTTCCGTGGAAATTTGTCGATGGAAGGTCGAGAGGAGAAGAAGTTGAAGGATCCAAAAACGGGCCTGTGTGGATTCTATCGTGGTAAATCACCATTAAACCACCATTTGGGATAATATGTTTGCCTTTTTTCCAACCACTGGAAGCAAATCTAAGATATTTAAGATTCTTGTGGGGCATCAAAGATATCAATGTATCACTGTTTGTTTGAAAGGGATGCCGCTTCTTTTTCGGCATATCCAGCCGTTGAATTTCAGGAGATATGCACCAAGAGAAAATCTGGGTGTTATTTTATCAGCCGCCTCAGTGTTTCGAGTGTTTCAATGTTGTTTCGCCCTTTGGCTAAAATAGTTGAGAAAAAAAACAGGTTGAATGTTTTTTTTCAGGTTTGCAACTTCAGGTGAGTTTTCATCGAAAACACCTTTGTTTTTTGATAGAAAAAAATCCTATGTGCACTTTCATGGCGGCCTATGGCGGTGTCTTTCCCGGGCCAGGAATATCATCGTTTGATGTCTTCAGTGCGTCCATTGCTCTTTACCTTTGCCCGTTGTGACTCGATTTGACGGGTTTCAAGCAAGTTGGGCGAGTCATGTATTTATGCGAAGAAGTTGACAATTGGGAGATGTTTTGGTTGCAGGAGATGTTTGGTTGTATTCCCTTACCATCCATGTATGGTATATTTGCCTACATTTGGTTGATTTTTATGGTAAATGTAGGTAAATATACCGTACATGGATGGTTTGGGTATTGTTACCCTCCAACCCAAGAGCTTAGACTAGTTTGCTTCGTGCGTTGGAATTAATTATCCACTTTTGAATTGTGTTTTTGACAGACTGAAGTTACTCCAAGTTAAGTTTCATGGAAGTTGTTCCAACACAAAAGACCCAGCGGGAACGGGACCCCAAAACCCCCTCCCCCCCCAAAAAAAACGGCAAGATTTCGGCAGTCCGAATTTATCTCTGCTGTTTTTTTTGAAAAAACCCTTCATTTGAATGGTGTGTTTTGCATCCCCGAAAAAACATTTTTTGGATTCTATGATTTCAAAAACCGTCAATCCCCAGAGTTTTTCTCGCTCATTTTGTGGCAGTTTCCACTTTCGGCATCGATGACAATGTTTGTCGTCAACTGGTTTTGTGGTTTTGATGGACACGTAAATTGAAATATTTCCCGCAAGGTGGGTTGATTTCTGGGTGAAAAAAAAACAGTTGCCGATTTTTTTTTCGCCATTTATAGGGGCTACCCATGTCACTCCATTTATAAAGTTCGTAGTAAGGGGCCCACCCTGTGAAAATCCAAAATCCACAAGTCGTGGCTTTAGGATGATGGATTTGTAAAAGGGGTCCCACCCGATCCAAGGGGAAAACGAACGCCTAGTTTGGACTTCCGTTTTTTTTGTTGGAAATCACCATGGTAAATCACCTCAAGCCACCAGTTTTTATCATCTGAAGGAAATCTTGCTTGGAAAAAGCATCCCATGACGGATGTATATAAGTGGTTATAGTACCCATCCCCTAATTTATTTTGTTGTTCCCCTTCCTAAATGGCCTAAATAGCTTATAAATGGGGGGGTGATCTATAACCACTTCGTTAGTGGGATGATCCTCCAAGCCGCTGCCTCGATCAGGTAGCGAGACGCAAAAACGAGAGGTGGCTGCTACTCGTATGCAGCTGCTCTATCGCATGAGGCACCTAATTGCTCATGGATCTGTTGGGGGGTGGTAGGAGTTTCCTCTTTTTTTTCGCACTTTCCTGGGAACAAATAGAACTCAACATGTTTGAGAATTTATACACTATAGCAAATCAACATCCCCAAAAAGAATAAGAAGTAAAGGCTTAATGGAACATGTTAAACAGAGAGGGTTTTTGAAAGATGGAACAAACTGGGCATCAAAATTGTTTCTTTGAGTAGATGTTTATGTTCCCTTTCATATCCAGTGTTAGTTTTCAGAGGACTAGGTGAATTGTAGAGCAATTTTCTCCTTTGATTTTGGGGATATGCTCAAAAAAAGCATGGAACTTGAGAAAAAGGTAACAGTTTCTTGGAGTTGTTTAAGGCGATTGTTTATTTTTCACCATGGGAAATCACCGTCAAACCACAATTTGGTTTTTACATTTTCCAATCACCTTCAGCAAATCTAAGTTTTGAAAAGCAAAAAACATCTTCGAAACCTCCGTGACTTTGGGTTTGTTCGCTGATGTTGTTTTCGGGGGCGTAAGATGTTTTTCTAGATGTCAAGAATGAGTTTTTCCACAAAAAAACGGGTCGGGGTTCTCGTTTACACCACTAAAATTGAACTTGATACACTTGATAGCGAATGCAATGAGTGTTTGGTAAAAAAAAGATGTTTTGTCTTTTCCCTAGAAAACAAAGCCAAATGCAAGTCCATACCGAGGCCCAAGCAGGTGCCTGAGCCAAAGGACCCTCCTAGGCCTAGACCTAGCAGAAAGGTCATAAAGGCTCTCAAGCCTGCGGAAGCAGATTCAGATGTGAAACGGCACTTGGTGGTGCCAGTGCAGAAGATGATGAAGAAGCCTGATCCGGTCCAGGCTGAGGAAGCAGATTGCCAGCCTGCGGAAGCAGATTGCAGCCTGCGGGGATCAGATTGCAATGCTGACAGTGATTTCTTTGAAGATGATGCAGATGACTTTCAACTGTGACATCTCGTTTCTTACCAAAACATGACACTCTGGAAACTTGACATAGATACCAAACATGACTACACTGGAAGTCTGACCAAATTTTGGCCCATTGGTACCAGGGAACCCTTGCTCCATGGATCATCCTAAAGACCATTTTTTGTAGGGGATTAGACTAGTCAGTCCTATCAGAATTCTATGAATGTATCATAAGTCATCAAAACGAAGGATCCCTATTAAAGAACCAGCGCAATGGAATGTCCTTCTGTTCGCTGGTGTCTTTGTTGGGATGGTAAAGAGACGAGCGATTGGAAAAAAACGGGAAGGTTGAGCGTATATGGGGGAGTATACTGCCCATTTTTAATAGGGATTGCAATAAACACCATTGGTAGGATCCTTTTTAGCCAACCAGTATAATTTAATGGTGGCTCAAGTGACCTTCAACTTTACGGGATGAAAGGGTAGGTGAATCGAATCACCAAGATATCTTGACCAGATATCTTGGCTGTGTTCTTTTGTTGGATGGGTTTTGATTTTTGTTCTACCCTGAAATCTCATCTCCGTTTCGGGTAAATGTTTCTGAAGTAAAAAAGCAATGGAAAAGCTCACAGATGGCTAGTAGCCATGTTATGTTATCAGCCCACAAGCCCTCTTTGTAAGTATATAGTTATAACCTAGTTCCACAACATTTACTAACTTCCTGGGACATCATAGCCGTATTTTCCACCTCTTCAACAATGGTGGAACATCTGCATTGGCACCTCATCGCAGGAAGGCCAGGCAGGAGATGAAAAAGAAGAAAGCGGCACGAGATGGCGAAGGTGCCGCAGCTTGCGGCCGGGGGAAAAACACACCTTCTATGCCCTTGTGGCATGGATGATCGGTGTAACAGATTTGTTGTTTATTTCAGTCACCAACAGCTAATACTGCAATGATTGATGCACAAAATCATTTTTCCAAAGGTATCAGGGGTCTTGACACATGGAACTTGTGCCAAGCGTTGAAGAAGCAAATCCAAGTTATTATTCTGCACCATGCATTGTGTTATTTTTCAGCACTTCAAGTAAGAAATACACCCCTGAAATTCAACGGCTAGATATCCCCAAATTGCCATGCTTGCAGCCGGAGATACATGTTCCAGACCATCATTTTTGGTATCTATGTTAAATCTCCAGGGTGTATTTCTTTTCCAACCATCCTTGACCTCAAATCGAAGTGATTGAAAGTTGATGAAGGTTGAAATAAACCCTTCCTCCCTTTGCGTGCTTTGGTGAAAGCTTGCCCTGTTTTTGTTTTGCAAACGTCAAAACCCCTCAATCCGTCCCTTTGAGCTGAGTGGAGTTTTATCAAAATGTTTCATGTGACCATAGAGTATGGTTCGGTGGAAAATTGCGGTGGGATTTGAAAGGTTAACTACGACTATCGGAGATACAACCATTTTTGACTGATCCATGAAGGTTTCGTTCACAAATGTGTTGTTGCGTTTGATCACCCATACCAAAAAAAGATGAGGGAGACATGGTGGGACACCATCTTGGAGTTTCCTCCCCCCACCATCCGCTTTGAAAAATCCCATAACAACATCATTGGGGCGATCGCCATTCAGCTTGGATTTGGTTGTTTCTTAGGTGACTTTTTTGCGGATTCGAGGGACCCATGGGATGAAAATCACCATGAAGCCAACCACAATTTGGGAGATATATATTATTTTTGGTTCACTTTTTTCCAAGCATCTCTTCCACGCAAATCCAAGTTGGGCTAACCATTCAAAGACAAGAAAATCCAAGTCTAAGTTGGGCTTTGCTAGCCATTCTCAAAAACAAAAACTCACTGCAGGTCTGCCAAGCAACGAGAGGTGCCGGAAAAAAAGGGGCAGAGGCAAAAGTGGAATTGGATGAAAGTTGATATGCCTTTAAGAAGGGTGAAGTTTGACATCCCCCAACCCAGTTCCACTCAATGGGACGATTGTGTATATTTTAGCTATATGGATGGTTCATTTTGATGGTACAAGTGTAGGTAAATATATACCAATTCCATTGGGTGTTTGGGCGAGAAGCCTTCAAATGTCACAGGGGTGTCAAAAACCCAATTAGTTTTGAGGCCTTCTTTGGGTGTATTTCCGTAAATTCGGGTTCTGGATTCTTGGGGATAGAGGCTGATATAGGTATAGATATCCAAAATCTGAATGTTTGAAAGGAGATGCCTTTTACAAACCATCATCTGGGTAGTGGTTTCAAATAGTTTTTTATTTTCACCCCTATTTGGGGAAGATTGCCACTTTGACTATATAATGTTTTTACAGGGGGTTGAAACCACCAACTAGTCATGTTGGGTATCCATTCGTTAAATTTCCAGGCCATACGAATAGTCACTGAAATGCAAAATGGCTTTAGACTGCAGACAGCTTTAGAACTTCATGATATATGTGCATACTATAGGTTGGATCGACCCCCCACCAAGTAACAGTGGGCAAATACAGGTTTATAAGGATTCGGATTCCCCACAAAAAAAAATGCAATAATCCTGGTGGTGACTGCCATCCTGGGAGGGGGCCACACCCAAACTATAGGGCACTTGAAGATATGTGTTTTCAAACTGCAGGCCGCCAGCAACAACCACGCCAGCAACAACCACACCAGCTATAGGAGAAGCCAAGGTGCGTCAAAGAGGTTACATGAATGATTTGGGTTGTTTTGATATAGGCCACTCCAAGAAAATAATATTGCCTAGAATTGGCTAGTAATTTTTGTTAAGGCTATATTCAGGAGTAGTGATGAAAACCCTGCTCAGTTATTGATCTTTTGTCGGTTATGCTACCCAAATGAATTTTCACCCCGCAAAACTTGGTTTCAAGATGATCCAAGTTGGAAACGCCTGTAAGTGAGCAGTAGCCAAAACCTTGGTTATTTGTTGTATATAGGGATATTTTAGGGATTGTATAGAGTTAGGGATTCACATGGACTTGGGGTTGTTTTTAAGGTGACTTTTTACGGATTCTACCATGCTAAATCACCATTTTTCAACCACCATCTGGGAGAATATCTTTGGAACTTTTTCCAAGCATCTTTTCCAAGCAAATCCAAACAAGTGGTTTTGGAAATCACAAAAAGTTTGATTTTTGTTCATCGGGGCTTGAACTCAACAGGTAAGTTATAACATCCAAAGGTTTGACACACGAACACTAACATGGAACCCCAAAAATTGATGGCTTGGGTTCCTTGTTCCTCCATTTTGCCAAGTGGGAAAAAATTCGGCTTCCAGCTGTCAGCTGCCCAGAGGCAGCTCCAAAAGCACCAGTCAAAACCGCGGCGGCGGCTTCCGTGAAACCAGACGACAAAGAAGGCGTTTCGGTGTGGCAGTTCGGTTCGCTGGTTGGGAGCCAACAACTTGGAGGAGTGGTTCGTTATGGGGGTTACAACACATGTATAACTAGACAAACCCTACTTTTTGGGGACTTGCTAACCATGGGTAGTAACCACTTTGGAAATGGGATGATCCTCCAAGTAGGTCACTATCAGTGGGGTGAAAGATCACATGTACAACTACAGAAATTCCCAATTTTGTAGGTGGTTTCAATATGTTTCAAATTTTTTTTTAAATTTCACCTTTTTTCGGCAAGATTCCTATTTTGACTAGCTGGGTGGTATGAATTGTGGCCAAGAGATGACCATTTTCCAACTCCTAAGAGAGGAGCACATGAGGAATTGGTTGCGGGTTTTAATTTGCTGAACAGGACGTATTCGAGGAAGATCTTGATGTTGTTGATTATTTTTTCTTCATTCAAGCATCGAAAAGAAGAAACACACACTCGGAAGTTTTCAAAGATGTTTAAGGTATAAGTGTTTTACTTTTCACCATGCGAATTCCATCACATTTTTTGCCACCATTGGTGGAAGATTGTGTACTTTTGTCCAATCATGCCAAGCAAATTTAAGTCTCCAGGATGATGTACTACCCCGAGGATATGAAAATCATCATCCATGAAGTCAGGATGCATGGCGTTTTTTTTTGGCTGCAATCCAAAAATCCAGCCACCCTTTTTGTTTTTTTTTCAAACCCGAAGCGTAAAATCCATGGGAGATTTAAACTTAACCAAGCTGAAGGTTTTTCTCCAGATTTTTTCGGGTCTCATCAAGAGGTACAGTAGTCTTCCATACTTTGGATTTACTCCCCCAACCCAGGATGTTTGGACGTGTTTTTGTTTGGTGCTTTTCTTAACGGATTCTACCGTGGTAAATCACCGTGAAGCCATCTCCACCGTTTGGGAGAATATCTTGTGGTTCACTTGTTCCAAGCAGTTTTAACGAGCAAACCCAATGATGCTGGTGGCAAAATTGAAGGTTTGTAGAGATTCCCCCGCCTGTCCTAAACATGACTGGCGGGTTTTAGCATCCCAACCATCGACAGTAAATAGCAACCCATGTATGGTATGTATATTCTGGGTGGTGGTTTCAGATATTTGTTTTTATACCCATACCTGGGGGAGATGATCCAGCATATATTTCAGATTGGTTGAAACCACCAACTAGTATTTATCTACTGATTATACTTTAAAGATCAAGTATTCATTGTCATGTAGGTAAATACAAGCCAATCTCATGGATGCTACTAGGGTGTCCATGGTACTTAGTAGCGATCGTTAGTAAGTTGGTTTATTTCACCTATTTTTGAGACATACCAGCCTACTTGTAGTGACTATAATCTATCTTATTTTCTACTTACTTAGTTACTAAGTAAGATGGACATTTGTGCAAATTATAGGAACCTCAGCCGAGGTCACCCGAAAAGGTGGTTTAGTTGTCGAAATCTCCCCCAAAATGGCCGAAGCCATTCAGATTTAGGAAGTAATCCGTAACTTGGCCAGGTGCAGCTGCCATTAAGATCCAAGCAGTTGCTCGTGGGGGAAACCTGGCCTGGGTGATGAGATGGTGATGAGAAGGGTGGGCAAAAGTGGAAAATCCATAGCCACATGAAGTTTAACAGGAAAGGCCCCCTGAAAAGTCACCAAAACCCGAGAGGAAAGCAATCTTCCAACCATCATAGGGGCTATGTTAAAATGTGGAAAGAAAACACAAAAAAAACTTCCCAGACCTCAGGTAATCTTGGATTTTTTTGTTGATGATTTTGCTTGATCATTAATATGATGAGAAAAGCCCTTGGAAGTCCAACCACCAACTATTTACGGGTTGTTTTAGGAGTTGCACCGTTTTTTTTCAAGTAAGGGTTTCTCATCATCGAAAAGGAACCACTTTTTTTTTTGTGGTGGTTGACTTCCAAGGAAACCACCATGGTTGGGGGGAAAATAGTGTTGCAAAACCTGATCCAAGCATCAAAAAGGCTAGATTCGCAGGACCACTTGGATTCAAATTTTGAAAGGAGAAGTGTGTTTGGATGATCATCCAAAAGAATAGTAACTGGGTGGTGGTTTCAGAGATTTTTTATTTTCACCCCTATTTGGGGAAGGTTTCCAATTTGACTAATATTTTTCAAATGGGTTGAAACCACCAACCAGGTAAGCTTGGATTTGTTTGTTGGGTGCTTTCTTACAGATTCCACCCTGGGATTCATCACTATATGAAAAAACCACCGTTTGCGAGAATTAGTTTTGGTTCACTTTTTCCAGGCTTCAAACAAGCAAATCCAAGGGAGTCATGAAATCCTGGAACCTTAACGGACCAGTTGTTGTCTTCTAGGTGGTGGTGATGGAACGGATTGAATTGGAGGTTTTTACACCCCCCCAAACTGGAACTGAGGTACACTTGGAAGTATGAGTGACGGCTGCGAAGCACCTTGAAGCTACCCCCCCACCCAGGATGCCAGTGACACATGAAAGTTTTATAGACATTCCCGAGCTTTCATATGTAACGTCATCCTGCTGTGACGAGCCAGCATGATAGGTGTAGAAACCCAAGAAACATCAGGAAAAACTCGCCCCCGCAACCTGACAGCAACGGGAACAAAACCCGCAGCCGAAAATAAATGGATAACTATACCCTCTATAACTGGAGTTACAACTTATAACCCCTGCCTATAAAATGGCCGAAAAGAAATGGCTATATAACTATAACCCCTTATACATGGACTTATAAACCCTTTAAAAAAAAAACGGGGTAACTATCGGGTTTTTTGTTCACCCCAAAAATCTTAAAATTCGTGACATGTTGTCTTGCCCATCAAAAGTCGTCCACCAGGTGGAGGTTTGGAGCGACAAAAGTTGGCCTTGCAATGTGCAAAAGTGGAAGGTGAAGAAAAAAGTCAGGCGCCATCAAGTGGGTGCTTGGAGGATCATCCCAGGATGTAAGTGGTTAGAAATCATCATGGCTTATAAATGGGGGGGTCGTCCTAACCACTTCCTAACTGGCAATAATCTGTTTTTTTGGTCTGAAAATCAACTCCCATTATTGTGAAGCATATTTCATCGGGGATAAACTCATGAACCCAATAGTAGGGGTTTATATACCCATTATATCCCATTATAAGGTTTAGTCATTCATGTGGGGTAGCAATTTTTTGGTCGGAAAATGTGTTTCCAGAGAGTTGGTGGTTTTTTGGAAAGTGAAAATTGTGGGGTGAGTTTTTTCTTGGATTTGTTTTTTGTTGGGGGTGGGCGGAAATTCTTTTCGTATCATATTTTGGAGGTAAGATCATCCCAGGACCCTGGAAGTCAAAGACCATGAAAAAGAAGAGTTCCCTGGAATTGTCCATGACTGGTTTGTGCTTTCAAATATTTTTTATTTTCACCTCTACCTGAGGAAATGATCCAAATTTTGACTAATATTTTTCCAATGGGTTGAAACCACCAACTAGTAATGGTCTTTTTGGTTCAAGACCATTCAAAAAATAGTCGACTTGGGCTTCCATCATTTTGTTCTTGGAGAACACGTTCCCGCCCACATTAGTTGGATTTGCCAAAAAAAAAACTGGAAAAAAGTAAAAACATATTCACTTCCAAATGCACAATTGGTGGTTCAATGGTGCTTTACCATGGTAGAATCCATCAAAAATCACCCCAAAAAAAAACACATCCAAGGGTTTAACTACAATCCAAAGATAGATCTGTCTTCTCTTGGGCATGAAGGATTTCCATTGGTAAAAGCTACATTGGATTCCTGAAACCCCTACTTGGAGCATCACCCCAGGACTTGTCAGTGGTTAGCAACTATGGTTAGTTTTCGTCCCCTAAGGATCCGGTTGTTCCCCTTCTAAACCAAATGATCAAGTGGCTCATAAATGGGGGATGATCTTAACCACTGAACCAAGATAAGCATAGACAGGGTTATAGGGTTATAGGGTTACCCAACGATTTCCAATATGAAGGGTAGTAACCCTATAACCTTGTCGACATGTGCAGCTAAGTTCCAGGTAGGATAGCCCAAAACCCTCTACCGTGGCCCCAGTTTTTTTCCGAATCTGTTGAGGTGCCATATACGGTATTGGTTCCTGCGGTTGTCAGCAAATTGGGTTTTAAAACGAAGACCTTCCCTCCTCGCGCCACCATTGCTGTCGTGATGCTTGGAATCGTTTTATGGTGGTCTGGGTTGTGCTTAGTGATGGGCAAATGGGCAATGGATGATCAATTTCCCTACTAAATGACCAACAAATGAGCAACAAGGTGAGGGTTGAGCACCAACCAGCGGTGTTTTTTTCCGGGTATCAGTTGTGCTGTGGAGAACGGACACTGTATGAAGGGGACAAAATGTGTGACACACCTGGTAAAGCTGCACCAAAAGAAACATGCAGCATTCCTATAGACGTTATCAAATACTAGGGCGATGAATCTGTGGTTTTTTGTTTGCTCAGGTTTTTCTTCCCTTTCAACTTTCAAACAAATGGGAAGGTTTTTGTTGGTGCGGTACTTGGAGGTGGCCACGGTGTTTTTGGGAGCAGGTTGGTGGGGATCCTTACTTGGAGGATCATCCCACTTAGAACTGTTCACTTAGTAACCCCCATTTATCAGCTATTTAGGCCATTCAGAAGGGGAACAACCCGATCCTTAGGGGACGAAAATTAACCATTATTTCCAGCAGCAAATACAGAAGGACTGTGCCGGCCGTACTATTGAACCCAACAGATGTTATGTAGCTTGGCCTTAAGTTTTTATAAATAGTTTCTATGTTTTTAGAAATCGTTTCTATAGGAAACCCCTAGTGACAGACAAAGAAGCTAAAGCAGCCACTAAAGCTTAGGATTTATTTTTGTTAGTGGTGATTCTTGTTTCTTTTTGACCTTGGCAAAGCTGAGGTAGGTTTATCCGCTTTCTACCCACAGTTCGCTCCTTAAAGGGTTGAATCTAGTTATCTAATAAGCCGGATAAGTAAACCCTAGCTATGAGATCTTTTAAAATGAACATCTCCTAATTTTGCCCTCGAAAATTAATACAGAATCCTGGATTCCAAACCATCCCTTGTTTTTTTTGTGTTTTATATAGATCTTTCCAAAAAAGATATGTTTCCAATGGGTTTTAGTAAAAGGTTTCCCCATCCTCCCTCCAACCTCAACAAACACGTTTTAGGAAAACCCCGGTAAAATCCCACGCCGCCGGTGGGCAGCCCCGAAATTGTTCCCCATCCGCAAGGAATGTGGATCCGAATGGTTGGGCTTTTAAAGTCCAGATCCACAAAGGTGATGAGCTCCTTGGCGATACCGGTGGATGGATGGTTCAGAAATCCCATCCAGAACCACCTGTTGGAGAAGGGATACCAACCGGTTAATGAGGCCTTATTAAACCATTATTTCTGGTGGGGTGGTACGTTAAGGAGGGGGGGGTAGGTTGACCAGCCATGATACTTGGAGGATCATCCCAGGACTTGGTTCAGTGGTGGGGTAGTAACCCCCATGCACAAGCCATTTTCATGGCCATTTGGAAGGGGTCCCGCAACCCTTTCTTGGGGGGGACAACACTAGCCATGGTTATTAACCACTTACTGCGATGATCCTCCAAGTACTGATGGATAGCCCCCCTCAACTCAACCGAACCTTGCTCGGGGGTGTTTTGGTGGTTTTGGAAATCCCCAATTTTTCGTGGAGGGATAGATGGTTTTTTTTTCACCTCAAGGCAACGCCACCATGACCACTAAAAGCTTAGGGCAGGGGGCCGGGCACTTGCATTGAGAGCTGTTATGCCCCAGTAGTTCGCTTCAACTTGAAGCTTGGAAGTAAGGACAGTGTTTCTTGAAGATCTTTGTGTTTGGCACCTATGCTACACCCTCGTGTATGTGGCAAGTTGTATCCACGCCAGTGAGCTCAAGGAACACCATTTTGGACTGGCGTGCTAGGCTGGCACCTAAGAAACGCGCAACACATGGAAGCAGGCTGAATTTACACGCCTAGCAGCGCAAATGCCTCCCAAAATTCAGAGATGATGCGTTGCATAGGCGAACGCCAGACTTTCTGCACGCGTTATTGCGTCATCTCGGGCGCATGGGGCAAGTTCACGGGTCCCGGTCCTGCTGAGGATTGAAACATCCTGAGCACATCAACGGCCGCTCCCTTTACCAACGTTTCGTGAGGAAGAGGATGTGTTCCACCTCGCAGAGGACAATGTTGGAGGTGACAAGGGTTGCTAAACCCATTTCTATTTGATGTTCCTTTGGTTGAGGGGTTTGCTTTGCATCCAGGGTTTTGGCTTTTGAGCTGTCTTATATCTACTCAATGTTTCTTTTGGCACCGAAAGATGCTACTTTTTATCTTGACTGGCTGCATCTTGTAGGGGTTGCTATATATGAATCTCCCTTCGAAAAGGTCGCTTTCAACATCGCCGTAAAAGGGATCTCAAAAAACACGTGTTTTTTTCCGGCTGTTCTCTTTAATGGGAATCACTGGGGGGTATATAAACCCACCTCTGTCTTTGGGCCTTTTGGAGTGTCACCAACGGGCCGAAACAACGCCAACAACTGAGGCTTGTCAAAGTGCAGCGTAAGGTGTTGCAATTGATGAAAGCGAGTGAATTCACCCATGTCGTCCGGGAGACCTAGTGGAGATGCTTTGGTGTCAGAAGAGGCGACTTACAAGTTTCCTATGAGAAGGTGAGGGGAAACTAGCTACATATGTTTTCTTTAAACAAAGCGTTGGGGGAACCATAAGAAAGCATAGGTTTGGAAACCCTTTTGCGAATCCCATGGGATGACGCCTGAAGATTTCCACAAAATCATGTAGCAGTTGTCGGTGAAACATATTTTTTAGTCTTAGGACCTGTTGCAACCTCGTGGGTCTTTTTTACGTATGATTCACAAAAAGTTGTCATGTTTTACCGTTACGGGACCAACGTTTTGCATGGGGTTTCGGTTGGTGGTGCTTTTCAACTCATTCCAAGATCTTCTCCGATTGGGGCGATAATCAATGTAGTCCAATCAGGTTTCAAATGTATATCTTATAGACATTTATGATTTATACACTATCTATTTTTATATATATATATTTAGAAATATATCAATTTATATATATATATACATTCTTCTGGGTTAAATATCGCGGACGCAATGAAACAGGGGAATCTCAACAAGAAGATTGTCTTGGTTGTTTGGGTTGTTTGCTTGGATGCGCAATTCGTTTTGTTTTTCAATTTGCCAACCAAGAAATTGAGGGATTTCGTTCGGAATATGTTGGTGTTTCAGGAGGTTACATGGTTACTGGTCATTTCAAATCCCGCCAATAACAGCCTCTTCTGTTTCAAGAGTCACAACAACAAAATAATATTTGTTCAGAATGCATATTTGCTCGGAAGGAGCATCCCAAATTCTAATTTTGTCAGGGTGGTCACGGTCAAATGAAAAGATATTTGTTGAGAATAGAGAGGTAACACTATTTTGATCTATTTTGCATTGTGGAATTTGCCCTAAAGGTATTGGCCAAAGGATGGTTGGTGGTTCACTAGTCTATTCTACAGTACGTAGATTACCCAAGTAAGAATCCCTTTCATATGGAATGCTAAGGACGAATCTCCCACCACCACACACCACCAATTAAACCATTGTCATGGGAATCTAAGGGCACCCACCCCAATGCCACCCCTCCACCCCCCACTCCGGAAATACGATAAATATAAGGCCTTACTAAAGGGATATTAACTCATTTTGCCATCATCATCCCTTAATCACCTAGTATCACCTTATTTTCTGGGGTGCAGGTGGCATTAGGTGGGACACCCATAGCTTCCCATGGATGGCTGGAAGTTTTCTGCAGGTCTTGAACCAACGACCCTTGAGTTTGACATTTTTGCCTGGCGATCAACGGGCATCTCGACAGAAGGGTACCAGGCGTTTTTGTGTCTATTGTGGTCTCGGATGAATGAGTTGAGTTAACGGTGAAATTTAAAAAAATGCACTTGGACGATCAAATAAGTCATGTTCCACAACCCCCAGGTATGCCCCAGATCAGGGTTATAAAGTTAACCTTTCATTCGTTTTAAGAGGTGATTTTTTCCGTATTCTACCGGTGCTATACATCACCACGAAAAAAAAACACCCAGCCACCTTCGAGATCCGGACCAAGCCGCGGCCGGAAGCTGAAAATCATCTGAACCCAAACTTTCGATATGGATGTTTCCAAAAATAGTGGGGTTTTCTTCCCAAATCATCCATGGATTAATAGGGTTTTCCATTATTTACACCATCCATTTTGGGGATTTTACCCCTATTTTTGGAGTTCAACACCCATGGTGGACGGTTGCATGGTTAATTTGCCAGGGTTAACCATCGGTTGATGGTTCAGAAATCCCAAACAACCACCTGAGAGATTTTGGAACCCTGTAAAAAAAATAGTAGTTTCTCCATATGTAACTGGTGCAGGATTTCCTCCATCAACAGCAATTCTTAGCATCTACTAGCAGGTATCTGGAGGGTTCTTTCACATCATATCCAGCCAAGCATTTCAGAAAAAAACCGATTGCATCCGATTGCAAATTAAGATTGAAGTTGAAAAACATCATGTGTAAGACAAGTGTTTTTGTGCTTCGCTTACGTAGAGGTCCAGTCCAATTCGGAAGCAGATAGCCATTGTGATCATAGCCCTCTTCACAGCGCTTGCACACGGTTGCTGGCAAAAATAACTCTGGTAGCTATCACTTTTCTATCTTCTCAGTACTCTGAAACTTTGAGCATCATCCGTAATTTTGGTGTCCTTCTTTTGTGCTTAGATTTTTTTTCGGTTGCAAACATGTGCATTCAATCTATTTACCCTCCATGAAACTAATATAGCGCCTGAAAATAGACGGTTGGAATACTAGTTTCCTTTTGTGAGGGCCCATTTTAAGGGACTTTGGCTGTTCCTTTCAGGGAGTATACATGCATGTTCTTGTTCCAAAGCCACGATTCCACTTCCCCTCAAAAGCCACGATGCCTCTCGAAACGCTGAGGAGACTGACAAGTACCTCTGACTGCAAAAACTTGGAAAATTGGGTGTGCTTTCGTTTGGGGATTGGGATTCGGGAAACCCATCATGTTGATCATGTTGGATTTGTTGGTGTCATAGTCCGATCCATGGGTCGAACGGTATAGGGCTGTTCCCCTTCCAAATGGCCTAAATGGCTTACAAACAGGGGTTACTAACCACTCACTAACTGGGATGATCCTCCAAGTAGGAACCCCTTAGTGTTCCTGCACCATCCCTTGGAGGGTCTTGGTACTTATTTACCATAAAATCAAGCGAATCTGGGTAAATCTACCAGTCCCCTGACTGTTTGTCTTTGGATACCTTCCCCAGGAAAAAAATTGAGTAACTCAGTGCAGTTGGAGTATCTATAACCTCACATCTCAAGAAAATCCAAGTAACGTGCAGCGTTTTCATTATTGGATCGAACTCGGGCGTGACACACGAGTTTGTGGGAAGATTGGGATTTTAAGTTGACCTTGGCGCATCGTTCATGACATGAGCTTTTGGGATCACCATGTTCATTTCCCTAAATCAAAAGGATTGCAACAAGCTGAGGGGTGGGAACTTGCACCAAGCAGTTTTTACAAACTAGGTGGTGGTTTCAAAGATTTTATTTGTAGCGCTTCTTGGGGAAATGATCCAATTTGACTGATGTTTTTCAACTGGGTTGGAACCACCACAGGCGTCGAACCCGACCCCACCGGGAAGTTGGGTGGATTTCGTTTGGGTTTTGGAGGGGTGAAGCCGCACAAAAAACCCACGTATATTTACCTGGAACCCCAATGGATCTCGAAATTTTTGAAGGTCCAAATTTCAAAACAAGGCCGAAATTTGAAATTCAAACCAAAAGAAGGGTCATGTTTGGGTTCCAGGTTATTTACCAACTATTTTTTCAATGCAACATAGGGAAATTCAAGCTGAAATGTAGGGTACCCGGGCCGCCCATGGATCCTATGGTGAAGGAGAAATGCCATGAATATCGAGTCCCAAAGTTTCGAGCCAAAATTCCACCGAAAATGCAATGAAGATGAACGTTAAAAACAAACGCGTGATGTTTTTCCTCGGTCGTGCCATTTCTATTTGTCGTTTGTGGGTGATACCCCAAATGGTGGTACCCCCAAAACACCATAAAATGATCATTTTAGTAGGAAAATCCATGGTTGTTGGGTACCACTTTAGGAAACCCCCATATAGGAATTCTATGTAAGAATCCATGAACTCAGGATCCCAGAACCTGAAAGAATCAGGATGACTCATGCACCTCATGTCATGTATATAGGGGTTTTGTTCACGTTGCCAAATAGCGCCAAAGCTTTTCGTTGTCCAAGGGATTTGGGGGAAGATGATTTTGGGATAATGAACAAACATCATCTAGGTGGTGGTTTCAAATATTCTTTATTTTCATCCCTATTTGGGGAAATGGAAGATTCCCATTTTGACTAATATTTTTCAGATGGGTTGGTTCAACCACCAACTAGATCATTTAAATCAATACTCGTACTTTGAACCTGTGAATGTCCTGTCTATTTCACTAACTGGCGCTTATCGTGAGGGAGCAAAGGCGCAGCCTGGATGTGCCATTTTGCTATGACGTGCAAAGGGTCGCAATTGGTTGGGGGTGGTTGGCAAAAAACAAGTTCATCAAAGAGCAACTATGACGGAAATCCTTTTAAATTGATATAGAAACTCCAACTATTAGCTTTATGACATCTTTATGACTATCTTGCTGGTGGTTTCACATATTTTTTAATTTCTTTATGTTCAACTCTACTTGGGGAAATGGAAATCATCCAATTTGACAAGCATATGTTTCAAATGGGTTGGTTCAACCACCAACTAACTATGGCCCCATTCCCCTTATGATTGAATCATGCGAGTTGTTTTCTCCCCGATTGGCGAACCTTGACAGGGTCAACTCTTCATCGATTTGGTGGTACCTGAGAGTTGGGCTTCAAGTCATGGTGTGGAAGTCAATCATCGCTTGGTGAAGGCTTGGGGGTTGCAGTGGAGGAGATGGTGGTGGAGGTTTTGTATGGATATCCTCGAGCCAAAAAAAGATGACAATGGAAAAACAACACCATTTTCAATAGGGAGATACATCGACTCAAATGGTTGTTGATGTGTCTTGGAATGAGGACGTGACGGTGGTGGTTGCACATATATATTTTTTAATGTTCACCCCAACAAAGCGAGGAAGATGAACCCCTTTTGACAAATATGTTTGAAAGGGGTTGATGAGGCATGCAACTATCGAGACTAGCATTAGTACATCCTGGAAGTTTACGAATGGATACCCAAAATGATGCTTTGTCAAAGGTTTCTCTATTCAAACGTGGCGATTTTGGATATCTATACCTACATCAGCCTGTATCCCTAAGAATCCTGAACCCTAAACTATGGAAGCATCGGACTCTTGTGATGATACCTCGAAAAGGGCATCAAAACCAGCAGTGGTCTTGACATCCCACGACATCCCAAGGATTCTTAGGCTTGGCAACTTTGATCTATAGATATATGGATGGATCATATTCAAACGGTATTCGTTTTTGCAACGCGCTCCAAATCAGCGGTTTCGGTGGTGATTTCAAATATTTTCATAAATATGTTCATACTTCGGGAAACGATACAACTTGACCAGCATATGTTTCAATTGGGTGGTTCAACCGTTGAGTTGTTATTTGCATGGTTTGAATCGTGAGCAGCCATGGGAAATGGTCCGAAAAAAAAAATGAGAGACCAAGTTCAGCACTGGTAATACTCACCTCTTTTTACACCCCCAAAGATCTACATAGAACCTGAAAATGATGGTTTGGAAGATGACGTTCCTTTTCCAGGGGTGTATTTTGCAGGTTCCATGTTAATCTTCCGGGGTGTTATTTGTTTTTTCATTACAGTGATGTTATGATCCGTAGGTGGTGGTTTCAAATGTTTTGTAGTGTTCACCCCTACCTAGGGGAATGATCCAATTGGACGAGCATATTCTTCAAGTGGATTGAAACCACCAACTAGATCCTTAGATCTTCATTTAGTTAACTATCCTTCTTTTTCACCCTTCCTTGGGGGGGATGTTCCATTATGGAGAAAACGGGTGAAACGTTAATTGGTGACTATCCCCAAAACAGCCGAAAAAAAACCGGTTTGGCCTTCTCTTCCCATGCAGATGGATGGCTACAACGCAGCAAGGAGGGAGATCACGGCAGGGAGTTGGTTGGTGGTGAACCATGGAAACTGAAAATCTTGATGGCTGGTTGAGATTTGTTGAAACCCAGTGAAATATGGGGATTATTTCATAAGCCATGATCAAGATCCGTATAAACCAACCACGATTTCATGGAATATCATAAACTTGGATGTGTTTCTTGGATGTGTTGGTGTTATAGGATCCATGCAACGAACGGTATATTTATCTACTCATTAAGAAACTATAAATCAAGCAAGTCTGGGTAAATATACTAGTCCCCTGGTGTGTGTCTTGGATTTGTTTTTTGTAAGGTGATTTTGTTGCGGACTCGATCCCATGGGGTGAAAATTGCCATGAAGCCAACCACCATTAATAAAAGGGAGAATATATCTTCTACTTCTTCCTTGCAGCTGAAACAAATCCAAGTGTTTGATCTGGAGATTTACCATGGGAATCACCTGATCCGTAGGATGTCTGCCGATGAGTTTGCACGAATCTTGAAGCTGCGACCTTTGCGCTTGGAATTTGGACATGGTTTCTTTGGCAGCATCAGAATTTACTTCGCAGAAAACTAACATGTCCCCTGAAATCTATGGTTGGACCATACATTTCCTATTGAAATAGTCTCTTTTTAGGGGACATGTTCGTTTTCGGGGGTGCATCTGGGTCTGTTGCTGTTCAAAAGCACTGTTTTTTGTTGGTCGGTGTTGTTTGATATCACCATGTTATCGAAGGATTATAGTATGAGCTGCTAGTTATGACACATTATCACCAAGGTCGTGTAAAGGACCGAAGTCTCCAAAAAGGTAAGGAACATCTAAAAATCGTCAATGTTCATTTTTCACACAAACAAAAACAGATAAAACAGGTTTTGGTGAAAGAATTTCTGCCAGATTTGGTGTCATTTGGCGTCAAACATCTGGGAAAATACATTTGTTTAGAACAAAAACTGGAAACGAATTGTGATTGGGATGACCATGTTCCATACTAAATGATGAGCAAAGGGTCGCAACCAAGGTGGGGGCTGGTTCGCACCAACCAGGTCCTTCCCCGTGTTGACATATCCCGGCTGAACATTTCACATTGGCCAACTGAAAATCTAGGTGGTGGTTTCAAATATTTTTTATTTCCACCCCTATCTGGGGAAGATTCCCATTTTGACTAATATTTTTCTAAGGGGTTGGTTCAACCACCAACTAGAAATGCTGGGTTTCCAGTTAGTTTGTGTGTCGTATCCTAATCCGGCCAAAGTCGTAGGGATGACAAGTTACTTTTGGCAATAAAACCAAGATGAGGGGCCGATGGTTTTGGAAGAGGAAGCTCTGGCTTTCAATCAAATACCGCTATAGCTTTTGGTATCCATTGAATAAATACTGCTAGGTTTTTAGTATCCATTCATTGAATTTCCATTTCACAGGCTTTTCCCCTGTCCTTTTCTTTGAAGGCCCATCAAGTTTTTTGTTTGTTTTTCATTCGCCCCATTTTTCAACGATGTTCAAGTCGTTTTTTTCGCCGCGTTTAAAAAAAAAACAGGTTTACATTTGGTGACCTCAGTAGATGCTGCAGTGAAGCATTTGGATTTTCGCCTCTACAAAACGCAGGCCGCAGAAATCGGTGGGTGGCTGTAGTTGAGATTTGTTGAAACCCAGTGAAATATGGGGACTTATGAAACATAAGTAACATAAGGTATAATAAAGATTCCTATAAACCAACCAGGATTTCATGGAATATCATAAATTTGGATAAATTTGTTTTTGTTTAAGGTGATTGTTTTACGGATTCGATCCCATGAAAATCACCATGAAGCCAACCACCATTAAAGGGAGCATATTTTTTGAAACTTGTTCCTACCATCTTAAACAAATCAGTGTATTTTTTATTGGTGGATCAAACTCATGTGTGACATGGATCTGTGCATTTCATTTCCTGGCCATGGTGCATTTGAAAAAACAAATCAGAAGGGCGAAGCGGCTCTAGTTTTTACAGAAAACTGGCCCCCTAACATTTGCAACTGGATTTACACCTAGTTCCACCCATGTATCCAACTGGTGTTATTTTTTGGGTAGTTGTATCACATTTACAACTAGGAGGGCCCCTTACTGGAGTGGTGATTTTGAACGTGTTTGTTTTTATTGCTTCCTACCCCCCCCCCCCCCCAAGAAAAAACGCATGGGGAAGATGAGATGAACCCTTTTTATACGAGCATATGTCTCCCAATTGGTGGTTGAAACCAGCACCATGGGTGAAAGTTGGAATAAGAAACATGAAACAGAAGCCTCTTCACCTCGTTGATTTCCTTGCTTGAAATTGGGGATTATAACGCGATTCTGAAGACCCCTACTAGCCAATTCAGTTTTCATGGTTCATATTGCTAGTAGGTTTTGAAACCCAGATATAATATGATATAATGAAATATAATGATGTGTATTTGAATACTGGCTAAAAAACCCAAAGTATTGCATTTCATGTTTCACTTCATTCGAGATGAACAGTTTGGGTGCAGTGGTTGCTTCCATGTAACTTGGTGCCACAAAGTTAGCTCTCCAAAATAGTTGTTGACGCCAATCTTATCCCAAGAATGTAGTTTGCTCTACGATCAAACCCTGATGATATATCCGAAACTCCAGATTCTCCCTGCTTTCTTGATGAGCCCATTCTGACCTCATATGGGATGATGTAAGAGGATTTGATATAAATGCATGAAAAACAGGTCTTACATGCAAATAGAATACTGGGTGGTGGTTTCAAATATTTTTTATTTTCACCCCTATTTGGGGAAGATTCCCATTTTGACCAGCATATTTTTCAGATGGGTTGAAACCACCAACTAGAATAATAATAGAAGTAGTACTATATTCATTATATCCTGGAGCCTAGCTGCCCCGACTCTGAGTAATTTACTTCACCTCTCGTTCAGACATAAGGTTTCTTATCTTTAAAGGGTTTCTTAACATAAGGGACGGCCCTACTTGGATGTCACGTTGGAAGATGGGATCAATGGTTAGGATCAGCGGGTTATAACCCCAATAATGGATGTTTCCAAAAATAGGGGTACCCCCAAATCATCCATTCTAATAGGGTTTTCCATTGTAAACCATCCATTTTGGGGTACCACTATTTTTGGAAACACCAATATATCCCATTTATAAGTAGGTGAAATAACCCATCTACTAGCCATTGATCCTAACTTCTTCGAACATCCTAGGATTGTTGTCACTCACTCCCCAGCTTTCTTGGTTTACAGGTACTTGCTGTCAAACCTGGTGGTTGGGTAGGGAAGCTCAGATTGGCAAAGTTGTCACCACCGGTGAAAGGAATCTCCCTTACATGGATCCATCACAAATTGAATGGGATCTTACCAACGGACCCCGTTCCGGAAGTTGCGATCGAGCGATTAGATACGCAGGGTTTTTTTCGGGGTCCGTTCAGTGGGTTTTTGGGAATCTTCCACCTCCCCCAACAAATGAGCAACGATTCGGGTGAATTGGAATTCATTGGAAGTTCTTTACCAGATTGGTGATTTTTGTTTTTGCATATGCCAAAGGAGGTTTTTTGGGAGGTTGGGTGTCTAAATAACATTGGTTAGGTATCTTACCAGGGTGTTGTTTTGTAGTTTGTAGGAAGGTTTTCTTCTGTTTATCATGGCTATAGTCAACCTACCCCCTAACCTCCTACACCCCCAAGAAATAGCCTGCCTTCTGATCAGGGCTTGGCTTAAAGTTTAACTTATTAAAGGGCTTGGTTTCCCTAAATTAAAGGCCCCTTATGTCTAGGGGCTATAAAGTTTAACTTACCGGCGGTTGAAAATGTTTGAGTTTTTTATATATTGTTTTTTGTCTTTTTTTGGGGGGCACGGAAATGACGAGATAAGAGATGAGGCAGAAAAGATCAAGAGGTTTTTCCTTCAAGAGTAAAACTCATGGCTGGTTAACCTACCCCGCCCCTAACGTACCCGCCCAGAAATAAGGGTTTAATAAGGCCTTATTAAGGGAAACCGATGGCTAATAAGCCCTTAATAAGGCCTTGTTGCTGGGGGAGTATGTTAGGAGGGGGTAGGTCAACCAGCCATGAAAAACTCACTCGGCAGGTAAGTTGATGAAAAGTAAGCTAAGGTAAAGATCATGCGAATGGGGCTCACCCAATGCCCCTTGGGTCATTATCCGGTGATTATTCATGGACCTTAATATTCTCACGGAAAGAGATTCCCCCACAGACACCAATCACATCTTCGTTTGCTGGTTTTCACGCGATTTTTGATGTGGAACAATGTCCGATTCAGAAACATGTTCGAACACAGCCACCAAATTTTAAAAAAGAAAACAAGAAAATCTAGGTGGTGGTTTCAAACATTTTTTATTTTCACCATCAAAGGGGTTGCAACCACCAACTAGAGAAAATCTGTTAACTACCTTGTTTTTTGGGTATTTTGGGGGTAAGTAACTTGACCCTTCATGTCTTGAAGGTCTGGAAATCTAAGACACCACCAGGGTTCAATGGCACTAGAAAAGCTCCAAAGAAAAACAGCAGGACCAAAAGCTACTGTTGATGGAAGAAATCCGGCTAACCACCTGGGATGTATCAAACCCTATGAATAATGGGATAATCAGCAGTTGATATAGAGGCAGTTTGTCCCATTGTTTACAAGGGTATATACATCCCACCGGTGGTTGCTTGGGAATTCTGAACCATCAACAGTAGTTCAGGCATCCAATTCTGGTGTGATGATCGGCGATGAGTTATTAAGTCTTGGTGCAGGTGGGGTAAGTCGTGTGGCAATCGTTCCAAAGGTTTGGCAGCTTCTGTTGCATGCTAGTTTTAGGGGGTGTAGTTATATGTTGGTTGTGGCCACCGCCCTTCCCAAAAACAGTCACCAACAGAACTACTTCACTTTTAGTAGGGAATCTCTATAAGATCTTTATTTGCAACTGTTACTGGGAGGAGGGGTACACCCAAGGAATATGTTTATGATTGGTGTATTGGTTATGTAATTTTCAGATGATGTGAGAGTGCTTTTGGTTTTTGGCAGAGATATATGGAATTACGTGGCATATTATGTTTTGGGTTGTCCCCCGTTCCCACTAGCAACAAATGAATCCCGGGGCACCTAAAACTGTTTCATGTCGGTGGTGATGATTGCATCCGGGCATCCGGGCCATACCTTTTGGGGGCTCAAAACATGGACATCATCCAAGTTGGGTGATATCCCTAACAACCACCGGTTGGATGTATAAAACCTTCAACTACCAACCTCAACTGGTTAGCCGGATTGCAGCCACCAACAGTAGTGAATGTATGTCATCCATCCAATTTTATTGAAATCCAAATAGAATCTTGAAAAACCAAAGGTCATTAAATTATGTCCCAATTTGGGCGGAATCAAACAATACAAATCTATGGTAAGTTTGAGGGATTTCCCTCATAACAATGCAGTGTTTGGGTTGGTGATATAATGACCCCTTGTAAACCTGAGGCCATCGTTTCCAGGAAAAAGAAGGACTGGTCACTGGCTGGTCCGTAAAAAGAACGCTGACAACTTGACAACCTTTTCGTGAATCATATATTAGATCAGAGTCAAAAGGGCTGGCGGGCTGCTTGGTCCTACAACGTGGGCCCCTACCAGTCAGAAGTAGGGGGCCCATAACTCCCACTTGTAGGGGTGAACTTAAAACCAATTATCCATTTATGTTTGGCCATTTATGTTTGGGTCCAGTTTCACTCCATTTATAACGATCGGCTCAGGGCCCATCTTGTAAGAGATACCAGAAGTCTTTCTGCTGACACTACTGGTGGGTGGGCTTTGACATGTTAGCAGCCCTTCTAACCATGTCACAGAAGAGGTCAGAAGGATTACCTTGAGTTTGCAATGCATACCCATACCATCCATGTATGGTATACTTATATACCTACATTTGGTTGATTTTTATTGCAAATGTAGGTAAATATACCAGTCCCATGGATGCTATTGGGAAATTCGCTTTGTGCTCACCCAGGCATGTTTCGAGGACCTGTGAAAAAAAAAACGCAACGTCGGAGAATATCTCCCCTCACCACTATGGCGCACCCAAAACTTGGGACCAAAGTCATGTACGATTCCAGCAGCGGCGTGCGGCGCGAAATGTACGTGTACGCCATGAGGGTCGACGGGACGGTCCTTCCACCAAAGCCGGTGTCGACCTGCATATGAAAGGGTTTTCCTGAAGATCTGAGGATGACGAGCGATATGATGGATCGGCTTGGAAGGAACGTGGCCGTGCATCTCGTCCAATGAGTTGGAGCTTGAGAAGAGATCTCTGCAAGAATATGCAAAATTCTACTTGCATGACTCCATTCTTGATCGACCTGCAGAAGAGAAGCCCGAGTTTTTTTACGAAGGTCCAAGGTCACGATGGGATTCATCACCATGAAAAACTACCATTTCAGGAATATGTTTTTACATATTTTTATATGTTTTTTCTTTTTCCTACCATCTTAAGCAAATCTAAGTAAACTTGGCACACCTGAACCTATAGTTTTTGCCTTTCTGCCTTGCAACATGCCTTCCCGGCCCCTTAGCCAGTTTTAAACGGGGCCCACTTGGAACGAGGCAGCGTTTTTCGGACCTTAAAAGATGATGGCTTTTCGACTCCGGAATCTCCTCAGGGGCTGCACGTTTGGGGGATCACATACTTACCCTCCGGGTAAGCTTAACGGAGCAATGGAATTTATCCCCGTGTTCAATAGGAAATATGCATGTTTGAAAGGGGTCCATGTTCCACTGTGCCATGGTAGTTTAACGGGAGTGTACTAAGAAAACTAAAGTCCAAAGACTTTTATGTCATGGACCTTTGACTGAGTGACGTAATTTGTAGAAGCACCATTGGGCCAGGGAAGACAAAGACCTTGGATGAAATCGATGTGAAAGAGCTTCAAAAACTCTTGATAGAGGTGCTGGGATGTTTTGTTGTTGTCGCGACTTTGGGTGGAGAGTGGGATCTATACTTCCTAAAACTACCAGGGATGTTTTGCAAGTTCTTAGTAACGATCCGTAGGAAATGGATGATTTCATGCCTATAAGTAGGTTATAAGTCCTGTAAACAGATCACTATTATATTCTCTCCCAAAACCATGACAACTAAAGGTGTTGGCGACCTAAAAACCAGGTTGTGTACCACAAAAACCCTCTAAACAGGTAGGTTTTCATAGTAGCCCTACAAATTGGTGGTTCGGAATACTTTGCCTTTGGGGGTCGGCTTGTCCTATTTTCAGGGGCGAGTTGTTAGTTATTGGGAGAACCATTGAAACCACCCAAATCACTATCCATGAATGACTGATGATAGTTTTTGTCATATTTAGCGGGGGCGTATGGCTGTAGGTCAAAATGATTGGCCCCCCGAATATGGATGGCTTGGATTTTTTACGGATTGTACCATAGCTAATCGCCATTTTGTTCCAACCATTTGGGAGAATATGTTGAGAACTTTTTCCAACCACCGAAAAAGCAAATAGGAGTATCAGTTTGGAAAAATAAGATGGACATCAAACATTCGTCATGTATATGAAAGAAAATCATTTTCCATGTTTTTCTTTTGATAAAATTGCACACTCTCCCAAAAGCCGACTAGTTTTCCGGTGGGTTTGCATGGCTTTAAGAAACAAATCCGCACAAAAAGAATATCTGGTTCCAAGAAACAAAGAGGATGTTTCTCAATTGAATTGTCCCATGACTTTCCAAAATAGAATCCCAAAATTGAATTGTCCCATGACTTTCTTGGAAGAAAAAAGATCATGACAAAAATCACTGCATTTTTGACCGGCCTACTGGTACTAAACCATTGCTTTCTGGAAGGAAGAAAAAGATCACAGCAAACACGTCCAAATCCCAACCAAACAAAATTCCCCGCAAACCCTGGATGTGTCCAAAAAAGAAAGAAGATTTTGATTAGTTTCTGGAAAGAAAAAGGATCAACAAACATCCAAATCCCACCAAAACAAAAAACAATAACTTCCACAAGACATCCCTCCTAGTCATAAATGGGTCTTTGGGGCCCACGTTTTATTCAAGAAAATTCTCACCCCGAGCTCTTCGTCAGGTCAGACCCTTAAAGCTCACTTTTCGTCATGGTGACAAGCAGCAACGTCGTGCCATGAGCATCATACGTATCCAGGTCAATGGTGAATGGTGAAGGGTGGTATAACTCAAACTGAGGAAAAAGGGCCCGTGGTTGTTTAGGGTATATAGGGGATGACAAACTACCCAGTTGTATGGGGATTATAATAGACCATTATAAGGATCCCTAGTAAACCACCAGTATAAATGGAAGGTGAGAGTGTGTTTTTTCGCGGTTCAACTGGGCATGACGTTTGAATTTTGAAGGAGGATGAATAAAATGTTCAATTTGGTGTTCAAAGATTTTTGGGATGAAAGCCCGGGATATGACCCAATTTGACCAGCATATTTTTCAAATGAATTGAACCACCAACTAGAAAAAGTTTTCGGGATTACTATTGAATCGGAAATGTTAAACAGTACCTTGCCCCCAAGAAAAGAATTGACCTTCCAATGGATTGAAACCAGCAACTAGTAACTAGTATGTTTTTGTAAAAAGTACCAATAACTTTTTGGGAACTTTGTTTGTGCCAGCTTCTTCCAAAGTGACCTTTTGACCCAAATGGAGGTCACTGAACCCCGGGTGCAGGATTTCAGCCATCAACAGTCGTAGGTTTTTTTTAAACGGAACCCACTCAAAAGTTTGACTTGCTTGGGACCCAGGGTTGGATCAATTTTAAACCCCGAACAGACCTTTGCATTTTGAGATAATTGTTTATGTTCACCCCGAAAATCGGGGAAATTTCCCGATTTTGACTAATATCGTTCAATGGGTTGAAACCACCAGTTATTTTTTGACTGTGAATTTTGAGGTGTTTTTTCACACTAATGCATTGCAGTAATCACAATCACTTGTAAGACGATAAGGAAGAAAAAAGAAGCGATCACTAAAAACGGGACATGCAAAAGTTAATCAGGTTTTTTTTGCAACCTCGGGTGATGTTTATAATACTTTTTGCTATCAGCTTTTTGCTATTTATCTATTTAATGTATGTCGTTTTTGTTTATTGCATTTATGTATTTATTTTGATCCATTTATTATCCGTTCGGCTGTACGGCGACTCAAGGGATGTGGCCCGTGGCCCAGCGTACACACCTTTGCCTTGCGTGGCCGCAGTGGGCTCACGTCTTATCACTTCGGACTCGAGGGCGTTCTCACGATTCCAATCCTCCTGGGGTTGCATATTCGAGAGTGTGGTGACTTTACCCCAGGGGGGTATGTTCCAACACTTTAATGAAGTGATTAGGCGCCCAAATGCAGACGATGGGCTAGCCCGAGCCTTCTTTTCCGAGCATGGTGTTGACAGCACCGGGCACCAAAACCCACCACGCTCCTCATCATCTGCCCAGCTCCTTTGCAGAAAACAGTCGCGCTGATTCTTGAGCATGGCAAGACCCGCATGGCACTTCCTTCTGCGCTGGTTATGGGGCGAACCGATGATGGAACCTATCGAACCTCACCTTTGAAACGTTACCCGAACGACCTATTTTATTTGTTTATTTTTATTTGTTTATTAGTTCATTTCCGTCTTTATTTATTCATTTATTCATTTCCTTTCTTCTTTATTTCTGTATTATTCACTTATTTACTTCTGTTGTTTGAATTTTTAGTTCATGTTTTTTTCTTATTGATTCATTTCATATGTTTTTTGTGGTTATTTTGATTTACAATCTATTTTTTCCATGGCCCCTGAAGTCGCTTTTTGTGCATCGCGGCCCGTAGCTGCCAAGTCACCGTTTCAAACCAGGCCTGCTTCCGTGGCGAGCTGCTCCGGCGGCGCTTGCGACGGAGCCCGGAGGCAAGCAGGGCCAAGAGCTGTTGAGGGATGAGCCATTTTCCATCATAAATCATGAGCAAATGAGCGATTTTTGGTGGGGGTTGACCACCAGTGACATTTACAACTACTTGGATTTCCCAACACAGTTAGTCAATGGGTTGTTTCACCTACAAGTTATAAATGGGATATTTCGGGGTTATAAACATGTTGGATTGGAATATCCCCAACTAGATGGGGCTAAGCAGGGCCGATGGAAGATCCATGAAGATCCATATAATTGTAATGGCTTGGAATTCCACATACTTTTTGGGTGAAATTTGGAACAATGGTAGAAGGTCCGTCATTTTTAGAGGCTTAGTTTCAGGAAGGTGCTATTTGGCTGGACAAGGGGAACTTTTCACTGCTATTCTTGTATCGCTGTCCATATCTTCAAGTTACATGAGAGATATATCATGCCACGCCACTACAAGAAATAAGGCCAAAGTTGAAGCAAAACAATTACAAATCATGGTGCATAACCTCTTTTTTGGGGGCCGTTTTTGGTCCTGGTTTTTGATGGCAGGGAGGTGGTAGTTTCCATTAAAAACCTCCCCAACAACATCCAGGCCGACGCCTTACGAGAAGCCGAACACACCGCCGCCGCCGCAGCAGCAGCGGCCAAGGGTGGTGCACCTGGCGCGGCGTCGCTTGGAAGTTCCAAAGATTTTTTGTTTTTTTTTTGGGGGGGGGATTCAGGGAGTTGGGTTTTTCACGAAAGGCAATTCTTTTATAGTAGGGAATTTGAATCATCCAAAGTTGGGGACTATGATTTTAATCCAGGTGGTGGTTTCAAATGTGTTTTATCTTTACGCCGATCCCTGAGAAATATTTTTCAATTTGGCTCATCTTTTTTCAATTGGGTTGGTTCAACCACCACCTAGGGGGGCCTTCTAAACTAAAAGTGTTCATTCAACCAAAAAGAAACGTTTTAGATTTTTCGGGAGGGTTTGACATGACATCACCCCATCTCCCTGAAAGACAGTTGTTTGTTTGATGGAGTCCTGGCCTACAATAGCTTAAGATTTCTTGGTGTTTTTTCCCCGCAAAAGCTTGGAGGAGATGAGCTCAATGTTTTGCATTGATATTCAGGGTGAGTCGAACAAGCGTCAAAGCATAGTACCTCACTTGGATTTGTTTTTTAGATGATGTCTTTTGGGTTCTACGTACTATGGTAAATCACCAAAAATCCATCATCTGGGAGAATATTTTTTCGGTGGATCTGCAAGGAGAACTTGGCCTAAGAGATGACATAGTCCATGGGTGCGTTGGCGAGTGATCTGGTAGGTGGATGTGCGCAGTTTGACGCAGATGTAGGTGTCTTCAACTTGAGCGTTGGCGCAAACACGAATCCATTTCGATGGATGCATGTGATGTCCATGCTCAGAGGAGAAGCTGAGAAATATTGCGTTCAAGACAAAGCAAGTTACGCGAACACCTGTACACAAAACCCTGCGCACATGACGCAAGTAAATTGTCACAAGCAAACATACTCAAACGGAAACTTGTACCATGTCCCTAATGGTGTGCCAGGCTTGGGGGTTGTGCTGCGACCGCGAGGCGTATGATGAAGACGGGAGAAGGTGTGCTTTATGAAGATGACTGCGCGCCCATTGATATGGTCGCGCAATCATTGAAACCCTGGAGAAAAGCCATTGTTTGACCTTCATGTGATGCCAATGCCCATGGCGTCCATCATTGAGCAGGATTCTTACACAGGTGAAACACTGGGTGACTTGGGTGTCCAGGAGGACACCACAGTGAGAGAACTGCTCTACCATTGTGAGCATCTCTTCTGTTTCTTCGTCCATGCCTAGAGTCAGTCACTTTTTTTTTGTTTCGGATCCAAAGGCCGAGCCGAAAAAAACCGGGACCAGCCCGTCGACGCCGGCAGGGCAGCTGCGGCGGGTTCCGTTTTGAGCAGCTGGAAGCCAACCAGCTCCAGCAGGAAGCTGACTTGCTGTTGGAGCAACAGCTATGTGAGGCATTGGAATTTGTCAGGAAATTGCCAAAATGCAGACCCAGCAAATGTGCATACACCTTCACTGAGCAGGAGTTGGCTTTACAACGTGTTTTCAGTGGAAGGCAGTGTTCTTCTTGAAATGGCCCCGTTTCTTTGGGACATTCGTTCATTTTTCGGGTGGTAATTGTTCAAACATGTGACCACATAAAACCTTTACATCACATCTAACCCTACATTCGGGATTCTTACCCACGTAAACTTGCTGTAAAAATGGGGGTGTTGAAAAGACACAAAATTTATTTTCCAGGATCTTCTGGCAAGTGGAAGTATGGATGGAGAAAAGGTTAGGGACTGAGGTCCAACACCCTGAAAAATGCATGCTGCAGGGGATGACAAACTACCCAGTTCTAAAAAGGATTATAATAAGCCGCCTTTAGGATGCCTATGAGCCAACCAGCATAAAGGGATGGCAGCCACGGGGTTTGTTCGTGTTACTCACTCATTTATTGCATGGGTTTGTTTTTTGGGGATGACGTGCACCAGATGATCGCTAGCACTTTGCTAATCTAAGGGGGAATCCATACAAGTGCTCAAAGGTAGGAGGTCATATCACCTGGGCAAAGTGCAATCGTTTGGTGATCTTTAGCTAATCTTCCTCCCACACTCGTGGTTCATTCGAAAATTGGTATGTCTCGAAATAATTCCAGTTTCCACTTCCATGGATTGTGGCTGAAAGTTTTGACCACCTAATGGTGATCGTGTTTCTTCATCATGATCATCACCAACACCGGTGTCTATCATCGAAAGCAAGGCAACCTGTTTGTTCAACATGAGGGACATCATCCAAGCATAACCAATTCAAAGGGTTTTCTGATATTCCTCCTTTTGTGGTTGGCAATCCAACCGCATCTTTTGGCGCAGTATATACCCCTCCTTGAAACGAACACACTGCCAACATAGCCCCCTTGAGAATATCATCTCCCTCTGCCACAGTTTTTTCAGGGGAGATGTTAGTTTTCGAAGGTGTAAAATTTTCAAATATTCAAACCAAAAGGATGTGCCAAAAAAAAAAAGGTTGTCTTAGTTTTAGGCAATGTATGACGTGACATCACCCCAGAAGACTGTTGTTTAGTACGGGAATTTTCATTTAAAAATGTTCCTAAGTGGGTGTGATGTTTCGATGTTTGTTTTTTGGATCTAGTGACAATCCCGGATGAATGTCAACCCAAATCTGTTTGATTTGGGGGGGCGTTACTTTTGCTCTTGAAAAACTAGTGAGTTTTGTTTGCTTGTCCGGAAATTAAGCCGGCTGGTGTTTTTCTAATAGAACGATCAGGCAGTTCCAATTGAACAATTTTTTGTGAGTGTTGTGATCATGTATAGACTGACTAGGTGGTGGGTGGTTTCAAATATTTTTCTAATGTTCACCTCTATTTGGGGAAATGATCCCATCTGACTTACACTTTTCAGATGGGTTGAAACCACCAACTAGTAATGATGTTCTAACAATTTCCCAGGATAGGCTGAAGCAGTCCACAAGACAAACCTGAATGACCTGAGCAATCAAAAAAGGGCTCTTGGTTGTTTAGGGTTCAATAGAGAATGACAAACTACCCGGTTGTATGTGGATTAAAATCAGCCAAATAAGCCAATGTAAAGATCCCTATTAAACAACCTATATGATGAAAAGTAGAAGTCGTTTTCCGTGGCTCACTTGTTATTTCGAAGGTTCCCAAAAAAAATGCCCAGATTTCACCATCCTCACTACGACTGAAGTCCCACCTCCCTGTCTTCCATCTAAGGGCAGCTGCTGGGCAGGCGTGAGAACAGCTTGAATGATGTTTTTTTGACTTGAGCACTGGGTTGTCCTGCTGGAAGTTAGCAACTACTTGTATAGTAAGTTGGTTTATTTCACCTGTTTAACCGACGTATCCAACCTACTTAAAGAGAATATAATCCATTTACTACCTTTTTTGCGATACGTACCAGCAGGGTCCCATTTAGTGAGTGGTTCATAACCATGGCTAGTATGTCCCCTAAAGTAGGCTTGTTCCCCTTCCAAATGACCATGAAAATGGCTTATAAAATGGGGGTGATCCTAACTACTGAACCAAGTCTTGGGATCCCATCCTCCAAGTATGAGGGTTTGTAATATACTCCATTGAAATTCTTGGGATCCCCGGACCCTGAGTTGCAATCGTCGGATGACTCATGGAGCCTTCCATGTCGGGGCCTGGGTTTTGTGAATTCACCTTGCTCATGTCATGTCATTGGTGGATTTTCATGGCTGGTCAACCCCACCCCCGCCCTAATGATCCCCCTGAAGCTTTAATAAGGCCCCATCAAAGGGAAAATTCAATGGCTAACAAGCCCTTATTAGGGCCGGCTATTTCCGAGGGGGGGGTAGGTTGACTAGCCATAATGGATGATGAGGTGATTATCAAAGCATTCAGGTATATACCTAATTTGGAGGTATTAATTCTAGGGGGGGTACGTTAGGGGTCGGGGGTAGGTTGACTAGCCATAATTCATTCATAGGATCCATTTATGGTATATTTGCCTACATGTAACCATAGAAATCAACCATTCATGTAGGTAAATATAGCGTTCGTCCCACGGATCCTATTGGTATTCCTGGATGATCCGTGAGTTCCCAGGGTTCCAACGATTCCAATGGTAGTTTGCGCCTTGAAAGGTCCCACATGGGCAGGTAAATATGACCTTTATACATGACAGATAGTTTATCAAAAACATATATTTATCCTTTGAAGGGGTCGCAAATAACCACTCCAAAAACATTGGATGTGTTTTTGTTGGTGATGTTTTTAACGGATTCTACTACTATGGGAATCCATCACCATGAAGCCAAACACCATTGTGAGGGAGAGTATTTTTGGGTTCACTTTTTCCCAATCATCTTTTCCAGCAAATCCAAGTTGTATAAGTGATTCATAAGAGTGTCCCTTTCTGAGGGGTTTAGATCTACCTATCATCTTCCCCTATAGTTTCCTATGGGTTCCCTATAGGTTTTTCTTAACGTTTCCAGTTGGAGTTCCCACGGAGTGGCCCCAAACCTTGCGTTTCGAAGCTTCGAGAGGCAGCTTTGGGCTTCATGACGTTGAACGGTGTGTCCTTGGCGGTGCAAATGGAAGTGTTGGCAGATGTGGTGGCAGGCAAGGATGCTTTGGGGGATGGATCCGGGAAGGGTAGGATCAATGGTGATGGGATCAATGGGATAACTGGGATATATATATATATAGGGTGTTATAATCCACTGATCCTAGTTGTAAATGTTTCCTTTGGGTTTTGTTAGGATCAATGGGGGTTCTTTCACCTACTTATGAATGGGATATATAGGGGGTTTATAACTTCCTTTCTCACCTTTTTTCCAAACTTCCTTGGACATCCAAGCAAGTCACGTCTCCAGCTGAGGTGGTGAATGTAGGGCTGGCAGGATGGTTGGGTTTGTGGGGTACATATTTTAGATGCTTCAATTCCGGGTTTGAGTGCTACCATGACAGTAAAATAAAAAGGAAAGCCGAAAACTGAGTGCTTAGCAAGGGGCAGATAAGCAAAATATCACCCTTTTCCATACAAAACAATGAGAAAATGAGCAATTCTTTAAAGGTTTGATCACTTTTTACAGAACAACTTGAAGATGTGTTCACAAGACCCATGACCCGAAAAAACGGTGGAAAGGTGATATTAATAGTTCACTTACATTTAAGGCTTAAGGGTTCAGTATCTTGGATGTGTTTGTTTTGAAGGTGATTTTTTACGGATTCGATCCCATGGGATGAAAATCACCATGAAGCCAACCACCTTTTTTAGGGCGAATAGTTTTGGTTCACTTTTTCCGTTTGCATCGAACTTCCAAGCAAGTCAAGGTTAAGGGTTGATTGCACTTGCAGTTTTTGTTTTTCTGGAATGTCACTGAATCAGCCAATGGTTAATTGGTGGTTAGGAGCCCGGTGGTTTGGACTGTTTGAGGATCCCCTGAGGGATTGTTATGAAAGGGGTACCCCGATAGAATCCCAAACCACTGGGCCCCAAAGCACCACTTTACCATTGGTTGACTGAATGATGTGAATGGTTGATAGTCGTGAGGAAGCTTCAATTACACGTCATAGAAACTAGTCCACTTCTGAATGGTATCACTAGGTGCATGAAACCATTTGTTGAGTTTCTTGGGTCCTTCCAGGGGTTTCTCAAACACCTACTTGAGCAGTGCAACAAAGAGCTAGGTTGGTTGGGACGTCATTAAATTACCCAAGTTGGAGGGGGATCAACCAATGCAAATCTATGGTACATGTGAGGGCGTTCCCCTTAATAGTGCATTGTTTGGGTTGGTTTCATATGAGCAATGATCCCTATGGAAGAAATGCAGGTCAGCCGCATCCACAGTTTTTTCAAACGCCTGTGCGACGCCACGCACTACAGCGCATCAAACTTGTTTGGGACCTCGACAACCAAGAGCAGTACGGGCTGCCTGCCTTTCAAGTCAGAGTCATAGCTTTGAGGCGGGGCTTCAAGACACGAGGCTGTCGATGGGGTTGAGGACTGCAACCAATTCTTCCATTGTGCCTGGACTGCAAGCAAAGAAGGATGGTTCCGTCCCTGCGGAGGCAGGTGTTTTGAACTCGGCGAGACTTTTGGAGCGACGTGCTTGTGAAAAAAAAACGGAATCGGCAACGCGAGGTCACATCGGCGTTGCGGTCGCCAAATGCATTCCAAAAACCATCTGGTATGACGGCGTTGACCGCGATGGGTGGTAGGCGTGACCTTGCCAGGGTTTGACTCTTGGAGTTTGGAAGGCCCTACCTTTCCTCAACTTTCGTCTCTAGCTGAGTTGTCCTGCGCCCAGCATCTGCCATGAAGGTAGGAAGCTTCGTCGCCACCGTCGACCACGCAGCTGTCTATTACTGCGTGTTGAACCGCATTCGGATTTACCTTCACGTAAGTGTGCCAAACTCATGTTGTTTATTGATACTACTAGCTAGGTGGTGGTTTGAAATATTTTTTATTTTCACCCCTACCTGGGGAGATGACCAAATTTGACGATCATATTTTTCAAAGGTCAACTTTTGTGTTTTTTATTTCATTCATTTTGACTAATATTTTTCAAATGGGTTGAAACCACCAACTAGCTAGCGATGGTTTCAAAATATGTTGTATTTCGACCCTTACCTGAAGAAATGATCGAAAATTTGACGAGCATCTTTTTCAAATCGATTGGAGTCACCAACTAAAAACACATTCATAGCCTTTATATGTAATATATTAATTCATATATATATATATACATATTTTACATATATTCAGATTCATATATATATACATATATATTTATATATATACGTATATCTATATTCATATGTATGTATATATATATATATGGTTCGTTCTTGATTATTGCTTCATTGTTTTTGGTTGAGATGTTCGATTCAACCTTTTGAAGATATCTCCACTATAGAGGGAGGGCATGGGTTGAAATCACCAACTCGTATATGTTGGTGGAAAAGAATATCCTTCAGTCTTGGGGGCGATTCGGTTGTTGAAGGTGATAATATGTTTGACTCGACCATTTTCCAACCCACATTTTTTTTGTTGCAATAATCTAGGAAACCCCCATCTTGAAGATTTATTGAGCAATGAAAAAAAACCTTTCTTGTTTATGTTGTATCAGAGATTATACTACTGTACCCAGTTATGTGGGGATCTCAATAATAAACCATTTTTAGGATCGCAAATTAAACAACCTGTGTATTGGAAAGTAAGAAGGTTTCTTTTCGTGGTTTTAGTGAGCCCGTTGTCATTGAACTCAGAAACAGCAAGAGTTTAGGAAGGTCAATCCCCGGATGAATATCCGAGAGGGCATTCTATCGGAAATCCACCCGCTTCGAAGCACCCAAATGGAGGCGCATTTCTTCGCAATGCTGTGGGTTCCGCGGAAGACTTTGCAGATGAGGCTTGGGAATTTTGAAAAAAAACTTAAGAGTGGATTTATATCCCCCCCTGCAACAAGTAAGATGGCAATGTACCATATCACCTTGCTTTTTTAAATGTGGGAGCTACTTCCCCTGAAGTTGAACATAGACGCTCCAAAAATGATGGTTGGAAACCTTTCCTTTTGGGGCCCGACCTATTTTCAGGGGCGAACTGTTAGTCTGAGGGAGTGTAACGATACCCCTTTCAATGCCACCCCCCACAGGAAAGAAGGCCGTATTAAGGGTTTGTTAACCATTTTTTTCTCTAAATATTCCACTAATACGGCCTCATTTCCTGGGGGAGTGCCTTTTCCAAGAGGCTGGTTTGTTTGTTCAATTTTCAAAGTTAGTTTTTGGGCGCTCGTAAGGTTCCTTGGGTTTTCACACCCCCGATGTTTTGGAGTTCTAGAAATGGTTTACAATCCACTTTCGATTTGTAAATTTGCGGGTTTTCCATGCAGATTTATAAATTTTGTAATTTCAGTTGCTTTGTATTGAATTGTCGATTCTACTAGAATTTGCTGATTTGTTTTTCAATTTGATCTGATTGATTTATTTTCCCACAAATCTCCGATGGTCAACTAATGGTAGGTAAATTGGTGGTGTGGGCTGGTGGCTTGGGATTCTAGGGGTAACGTAACAATCTCTTCCAAACGGGGATCCCAGGAATCCGAACCAACAACCCAAACCACCAAATAACCACTAGTTGAGATGGGGAACAGTGTTTTTACGTATTTCCGTATTTCCAATAATGAAAGATTCATCAATCCAAGTGGAGGCTTGCTACCGGATGTTCCGTTGAGTTTTTTTTTGTATATGGTTGGAGTCATAAGTGGGTTGACTAACCCCAGTACATATATTTTTTGTACCCGCTATGTGGGAGGAATTCCAAAGATGGGGTAACTATGTGGCTATATATCTATAGGTTTTATGTAGCCCATGTTTGAATAATTACCCCGACAAAAAAATGAACATGTCCCCTGAAAAGGGCCCATTTCCAAAGAAAAATAGGCTCCAAACCAGCATTTTGCAGGTGATACGTTAGTTTTGATCTTTCAGGTGATCAAGATGGCTATAGCGCACCAAATTCATTGTTTTGTGCCATGATTTGGGGCAGATTGAATTTTGCTTGGTGGATCTATCCAAAGCCTAAAATGACTTCAGTCCAGGAAAGTTGTTTTGTTCACCTGTATTTGTTGTTTGTTTTGTTCTCAGAAGGGGATGTTTTTTAGCAGTGAAAAAAAACGAATTATGAATTGGGTAGGAAAGAATTGTGATTTCCCCCGTAAAATTCCTATCAATTTTCTGGCTTCTGAAGTGCTTCAACAAAAGGAATCTCCCTTGACCCTTGAAAAATCTCCCACCAACAAACCATTTCAGCCGACTCCTCCTTGTAACCTTGCAACCAGGCAGGCCGGATCGCCTTGCGCGCCGTTCCTTTGGAGAAATGATGAGATGTTCAACTTCGTCACTAATAATTTCAGGTATGAAATGGAGGGTTTAATACTGAGCGTACTATAAGGCTATTTTGGGGGTTGGGTTTTCCCTTACATAAGCTGTATCCATACGGCTTATATAGGTTAGGATTCCTCCGTTTTAGGTACCTGAAATTTTGGGTGACGTTGGGTCGTTGTTGGAGGTATGATGGGTTCATAGTTTCTTTATAGTTCATATCCTAGCTGGTGGGAACGGAAGGGAGCTAAAGAGCTGCCCCCCAGGTTTCTAAGCACATCTTGATTATAGAATATATGGGGGTTTCCTAAAATGGTGGTACCCAGCAACCATGGGTTTTCCTACTAAAAATGATCATTTTGGGGTGTTTTGGGGGTACCGCCATTTAAGGAAACACTCATATAGTTTATCTCTTGGGTGAATCCCCCACCCAGGCTGCAATTGTGACCATCAGGATGACATTAGACTTGAGGCAACCCGGGGGATGCTTCTATATACATTTATAAACCTTCATTTGCCACGATTGCATCCTGGCCTTGGGTGGGAAATCCAAAGTTTATATGCATCCTAGTTAACCGATGATTTTGAAACTAAAAAAGAAAAACGCATTTGAGAAACCTAGTTGGATTTCTAATGCAAACTAACCAACCCAGGAAAATAGCGGATAAGGTGGGGGTTGAGCACCAACCACTACTTGGATGTCCCGGGACGGAAGTTGGGATTAATGGTTAGGATCAATGGGTTATAACCCCAATGTTTCTTCCATTTTTAAGTAGATGAAATAACCCATTTACTAACCATTGATCCTAAGTTCCTGTCACATCCAACTAGGAAAGGACGTTCTTTTAATGGGACAGTTCGGGTTAACGGGAAGTTTTTTCCCTCCAAAACCCAAGGCTCAAATGGCTGGAGAAGTGCCACCCATGCGTTGTGCAGAAGCAGCAGTTTCTTGCTTGGCATGGTTTGAGATTGGTTTGAGAAAAACTGGGGGAAAATCTAAGCCAAGAAAGAATCTATATGTGGTGACACATCATTTTTTACTTCATGATTTTGATGTTGCTCGTTTGATGATTTTTGAAAAAAACAAATATTATTAATCAACCAAAACTAGGTGGTGGTTTCAAATATTTTTTATGTTCACCCCGAAACCTGGGGAAGATTGACATCCACCAATTAGAAAAGGGTCTTGAATCTCATAGCATCAACTAATGGTAAATTGACTATCTGGGTTGGTGCTTTGAGATTCAATTGGGGTACCCCTCAGTAACTAACACTCCCTTTCATCAGGGGATCCCAGGAATCTAAAACCACCGGACCACAAACCACCAATTAAGCATTAGCCGAAATATGCCAAGGTGCAAATATGACAAGGTGTTTCAATCATCCCCATTAAGATAAATAACCTAAGAGATAGCCCCTGAAAAATGAAAAGTAATGAATGGAAGACGATCCATTCCTTTTGGGAAGACCTATTGTGCCATGTTTGTTTTCGGGTGTGTAAACAATGGTTGATGATTGATTCAGAAGGTGAAAAACTTCAACCCAATGGGATTTGTTTCTTGGTTTGTTGATGCTTGGATCCTTTCAACCATCATTGGATTCTAAGGGTACTCACCAAAATGAAAAGGCCTTATTGATGGATTATTAACCAACATTTCAAGGGGGAGTGATTCATGATTTTTGGAAATGTTGATGTTTAATCCTTTCTACCATATTGATTGATTCATCACCAGTGATATGAAGGAGACCATTCATTTGGAGCCAGGGATATTGCATTTTCCATATCAAGTGTTGAAAAGGAAGGTTTGATAGTAATTATATGTCAATAGATCCCACTTTATACAGCAACAACAACAACAACACCAACCACAACACTAAGCACATCTAAGCACCAAACTATTGTTGGCACGACTTTCGGGACACGAAAAAAAAACAGAACCTCCCAATAAAACTCATGGCTGGGGTTCACCTGATCAATCATGAGGGGTTTTGGTGCAAATTCGGAGTTTTTTCTCCTGGGTTTTTTCAAGTTTCTACACCCCTGAAGATTAACATGGAACATGTCCTCATGGAGGTTTGGTTCAGATCATTTTCCTTTCTAAATTTGGTGATTTGAAGGTTCCAGCCGTTGATCTTCCAGGGGTGTATGTTACTTTCTGGGTGTTTTTTTTCCAAGTCACCAAAGGTACCCCCAAAAACTTGCCAAGGCTCTTGCGGCTGGAGCGCTCACTGCACGGGCCTTATTGGCCAAAGGCGGCTCGGATTGAACACAACCGGCAAGAAAACCAGGTTGAGGGTGGCAGTTTACCCGTTATTTACAAGGTTTTATACATCCAACAGGTAATTGCTAGGAATTTCTGAACTTATATAACGGTATCTCCTGAAAAGTGCTGATTTGGAGACTGTTTTTCCTTTTTGAAACGGCCCCCTCTTCTCCCAAGGTTTCTCCGAAGAAATGTGATTTTTAGGGACGCGAAAAAAGACATACTGCCAAGATTTCCAGAGTACTACGGTTGATGGAAGAAATCCTGCACCACCTCGGATGTTAAAACCCTACAAATAATGGGATACACTAGTTAGATAAACGACAAAATAAGTGGTGCAGGATTTCTTCCATCAACAGTATCACATGTAATTTTCAATATCGCATTTTCAACTAGAGAAACACGCCTTCTTGTATTATTACGGACTTTATCTTGGATCTACCCCCAAAAAAGTAAAGAAATTGGTGGGAAGGACTTACTTTAATGGATAGGTTGATTATGTTTGCACAAACATGTGTCAGAATTCGTGTCGCTCAAATCCAGTAACTACAGTAAGGGGGCACAGTGTAGTTATATTTTGTTTTGGCAACCCAAACTTCAAACCCTACAAATTGGATAATACCCTCAATTGAAACCCCTGAAAATAAATGGACTTAGAAGCCCTATAAATGGCCGGCCTTACAAATGGGTAACTCAAGGTTTGATTTCCAGATCAATTGAGCAATGAAAAAAGCCCCTGGTTGGTTAGGTTAGATAGGGGATTATACTACCTAATTATATAGGTGTTCCCAAAAAATAGTGGCATCCCAAAATGGATGGCCTATAATGGAAAACCCTATTAAAATGGATGATTTGGGGGGAAAACCTCTATTTTTGGAAACATCCACAAAGGATTATAACAAGCCATGACATAAGGATCCCTATAAACCAACCAGGATTCAATGGAAAGTCATAAGGGTTTTCTTTCATTTCGCTCAATTCGGAAGGTCATCCATTGCCACAAGTGGCACATCTGGCCGCTCAAGCAGCACTGCAATCTGCTACCAGTCGTGGAGCTGGTGCCCAGGGACAGGTGCAGTGGCTGGGGAGGCGGACACAGATGCCATTGGAAAATGATGGGAATCTGAAGGTACCCACCCCCAATGCCCCAGAAAATAAAGCCTAATTGAAGGAAAAGTTGTGTGTTTAAGAATCCCTTAAGAAGGCATGGTTTCTTGGTTGGACATTGGTTTTCGATGGTTTTTGTTGAGGGTTTCTACCAACCATTACGGGGGCTCTGTGAAAGATGAACCAACGCGTTGGCCTCAAACCACAATGTAAATAGTTTGGATTTGCGTTGGATATGTTGCCAAATGAAGATTTAACTCTGGGCGGTGGTTAGTTTCAAATATTTTTTGGAATTTTTTCACCCCGGAAATTGGGGAAGTCCTCCCAATTGACTCATATTTGTTCAAAGGGGTTGAAACCACCAACTAGTTTAGATTCCTCTTCTCCTGTGCGGTCCTGCTTGAAAAGCTGGCCAATTCCAAGAGGGCTAAAGGAGAAGGTGACATTCTTCGGCCCAAATAAGCAAATGATATTCAAAGAAATCCCTGCCCCAGTTGAATTGGGTGCTTCCACAAAAAAAGGGGTACCCCAAAATGGATGGTTCATAATGGAAAACCATATTAAAATGGATGATTTGGGGGGAAAACCCACTATTTTCGGAAACATCCATTGGGAGAATATCCCACTGTTCAAAGGGTTTCCATAGATAACAGGTGGTTAACCGGGATTTCTTCCTATCAACGGCTTCACCCTGCTTTACCACCCGTCTTGATGACAGGAGGATGTCATAGATAATCCTCGTTTTGTTTGTCATCTCACCTGAGCAATGGAAAAAACATCCTGGCTGTTTAGGGTATAGGGGATTCATAATAAATCCTTAACAAGGATCCCTATTGATTCAACCAGGATGGAAAATAAGGGCCGTTTTTTTTTTCATGGCTCACAAAAGAGTAATGACCAACTGGGTATCATTCGTCAAGCTGCATGCCCTCAACCAAGCTGCCATTGAGGCCGGAAGGTAAGAACCTCCTTCTTTGGGATCATAGATTTTTGTTCGACCTTAAAAGAACCAAGGGGACAAAGACTTAAAAGACATACCTGATACCTGGTATATGCAAGTGAGTAGTGAATAACTAAAGGCCCCTGGTCATGTTGCTAGGGGATGACAAACTATCCGTTTACTTGGAGTTGTTGTTTTGTGACTTTTTACTTTTTAGCATAGTAAATCACCATCAAACCACCAGTTGGGAGCACGGATAACTTTGTTTGGAAACTTTTTTCCCAAGCACCAAACAGTCGCAAATCTAACTCCGGATGTTCCACCTTGGGGATTTTGATACATTTTGCCTAGATTTTGTCATGAATTTTGAGGTATTGTTGACCCTTCATGAACCCATAGGATCCATGCATGGTATATTTACCTACGTTTACCATAGAAATCAACCAAATGTAGGTAAATATACCATACATGGATGGTATGGGTGAAGGTAAATCCCTAAATTCGATGGATCTAAGGGAAATGCACCCTTCAACCACTCCCCCCGCGCAGGAAGCTGCCCGCTTAGCCGCCTTGGCGGCAGCACGTGCTGTTCCCATGCCACCAGGTGACATAGCTGGAAACGGATTTTTTTTCCCTTGGTACCCTTTGGTAAACTAACATAGCAATGGAATATCCCCATTTTCAATAGGAAGTACATCTTCAAAGGGTCCATTTTTAATTGCTATGTTGGTTTACCGGAGTGTAAATACCACAACTGGGTGGGTGCTTTCAAAATATTTATTTTCACCTCGGAAATTGGGGTTTCATGATCCAATTTGACGGTTGCGCATATTTTTCAAATGGGTTGGTTCAACCACCAACTAGATAGACAGTAGGTGGATTTTCCAGCTAGTTATGTTAGTGAAAACCGGAGGGTAGAAATCATAGGTTACACATGGTTTACACATTACAAATCATAGATTACGAATCCCCTATTTTGTCTAATAGTATTTTGATCATAAGTTTACACATCATAAAGGTCATGTTGCTTCAATATTTGCTTGGAATCTCTCTCTCTGTCTATTTCCACTCTGGTGACATCAGCGTGATTTTCCTTTAGCTCATGCTCCACCCCAAAACTGGTGGGGGAATGAATCTACATATGCCCCTCATTCTTCCCGAGTTTACATGAGCTTGAACATACAAGAATGGGTTCCCTAATTGTTTGGACAAGCCGATGCAAATTGTCTAGGTACACTACCACATCTACCACGTTCCCAACTGGGTTGATATTTTTCGGGTTTTCATGGAGTGTTACATCTCCCTTCTAACTATGGAGGGTGGGCTCCATACTGGACTTGGAGGATCATGCCACTTCGGATACGTGGTTGGTTAAAGGGGTAAACTAAGCCATTTACAACTAGACTATACAAACCTAGTTAGGAGACAAGAACTAACCATGGTTATCAGTTATCAACCACTTACTTAATGGGATGATCATCCAAGTAGCGGTACCTGTTTTGTCAAAAAAACACACACAACCTCAGCTTCTTGGTTCCGCTGCCTTAAAAAACTTGGGATGTGTTTTTGCTCAATGAGATTTTTTACGGATTCGATCCCATGGGACGAAAATCACCATGAAGCCAACCACCGTTTAAGGGAGATGATCTTTGGTTCACTTGTTCCAAGCATCATTTCCAAGCAAATCTAAGTTAAGTGATTCTTAAGGGGTGGTGGGAATGTCCTTTCTGGGGGGTAGATCCGGATCATCTTCCCTATAGTTTTCTATGGTTCCCTAAGGTTTCTTAACGTTGCCTAAGAAACTGTGTGTGTCGTAAGTTTCCTGGATTTCATGTCGACTTGTGGGAGGTTTCGGATCCGCGGATAATGTCGATCAACTCCCATTTTTCTTGTTTCTGTGGTAGGGGATGAACTCATCACCACGACACTAGGGGTGTTTTATATACCTATTTATAAGGAATTCCCGTAAAAAAAAGCGGGGATGAGTTTATTATCCCGGAAGGTTTTTTTAAGAGTTGATCAACAACCCTGGCACACAAAATCCACCCTGAAAAGTCAAATGCAAATCGAAGCTGTGGGGTGTAACTTGAGTGTTGCTGCTGTTGCTGATGAACCCAGAAAAACCGTTTGAAAGGAAACCTTTCTTCGCATAAGGCAATAAAACTCCTAAGTGTCATATACTTTGGAAATTTGTTTCCTGCGGATTCTACCATGGTAAATCACTATGCGGAATAATTTGTTACAAGCAAGTCCATGTAATATATACAACTTACACTTCTGGCCTTTCCAACATAGCTGGCCTCCAAATTGCAACCATTTCTGGATGGTACTTACCACGAAAAAATTGGGTGATGTTCCAAGCGACCTAAGAAGTTGCTTTTGTTTTTTGCCATTTGAGCAAATTTTAGGAATCCTACCCGCCTAAATCCAACAGCCAACGCCCCACGCCCTGAAAATACGCCTTTTGCCCCAAAAAAGAAAAGAAGGTTTCGCTTTGCCAGCATCTTTCAGGGGCTATTTGTTGGGTTTACGTATTGTAACTGGGATGATATAAACCCTATAGTTTCCGATCATTCCCTAAGATTCCCGAAGAAACCCTACAGTTCCCAGCTACTCCTTTTCAAGAACTTCTTCTAAAGGTATCTCTTGGGTTCACCTCCTACGAAAAGGATGCCAGTCACGACCAGGATATCATTACATTTTTAGGCTCGGGAATCCCGAACTAGACCTTTATTTGCCACTGTCATGCTGGGTTGGGGGGTAGATGCAAGGAATGAGTTTACCATTTTAATCATTTGACCTATTTTGACCCACATGACATGGAGCTTCTTGAAAAAAAGCACCCAGTCAACAGTTATCACTTAGCCCTTTTCCCTTTTCAGGCCGGTTTCTTCCATAAGATATATCCCCCGAAAACTAACATGGATGCCTTTAAATATGGCCATTTTTTGGTATCTATGTTAGGTTTCTGGGGTGTATCCCCCAAGTACCTTGTCACCTTCCTCCCAACGCACCAATCGCAGAGGCCGGCGTCCCGGTGAAGTGGCCGAGGACGTGGTGATGCTGGCGGCACCAGCGGCCACGGCGGCGGGCATGACGCCACAAGAGGCACAAGAGGTGCCACAAAGGGAACCGTTTGGGGTGATTGGATTATCACTTGTGTAAAGTATATGGATGTTTCCAAAAATAGGGTTTTTTTCCCCCCAAATCATCTATTTTGATCGGGTTTTCCATTATAAACCATCCATTTTGGGGTACCCCTATTTTTGGAAACACCCATGTTGATATGCCAATCATTTTTTGGAAATTATCCCATTTAGAGTTCAACTTATATTACATGGATTACCATATTGGAGAAGATCATATTCTTGATATATCTTTTGATCATGGTGCCGAGATTCGTCGATTTTTGTTGGGGGGATCATGGAATGGGATTTTTTTTGGGGGGGGGGAGAATCAAACTTGATGCAAACCTAAGGTTGATGGACGAAATCCTGCACCAGCTGATATGGTAAATATCCCATCATTTACAGGGTGTTATACATCCCAGGTGGTGCAGGATGTCTTCCACCAACAGTATCAGAATTTTACGGATCTTCCATTCATGGTGCCTTGTTTGGGTAGGTAATTTAATGACCCCTGAAGAAATTCTGGAGGGGAAAATACATGTGCCGGCGGTCTAAATTCCCATTTCTCATGTGTTGTTTGTGGGGTAGGGGATACACTCATCAACCCAATAGTCGGGGTTATACTTCATGTACCTGTTAATCAGATGGAATCCTGATGGTGAGATGCCTATCCCGGCTAATTATCCCCAATATAAGGAATCTAGACCCTACCACACATGAAAATAAAATAATGGGGTGTGGGAGAAATTCCCATGAATTTCATTGAGTTGCAACTGGATACTAAGGAATATCGCCAGCTCCAATATGGCCCGCTTTTTCTGGTACAACCAAACTTCGGTGGGATAATGGTTCTTCCCAGCCATGGCTTTTGTTAACAAACCAGACTTCGCGTGGTTTGAAGCTCTGAAGTTTCCAAAGAAATGACTGGCTAAAAAGTTTGGACCAGCGAAACACCAATATGAAGATTCGTTGGTGAAATTGAAAGAGGGGTTGGATTTCAACCAAAATACAACCAATCTTAATATTGACACGAAAAATATTCAAAGTTCGAAAAGAAATCTGGGACGTACTCGTACCCCCTGAATGCCCCCTTGTTCAACGAATGGAATTGGGACCTTTTAAAGGGGACCAGTTTACCTCCCAAAATAGAGGTTCGCAGCTTCCAAGTTGCGTATATATTTTTTCATCCTCGAGTTGGGGTTTAAAAAGCGCCAAGAAAATGTCACGCCTAAACACTGGTTTCACCGTTGGATAATAAAGGTTCCACAGGGTAAAACTGCATAAGTGTATTTACCAAATGTTACACTTTGGTAAACTAACATAGCCATGGGAAATCCAACATATTTACCAGAAAAGATGGGATTTTCATAGGCAATGTTAGTTTCAGGGAGGGTAAACGGTTTTGACAACCCCCCCAAAGAATATCATCATATACCTCTTCTCCTTCCAGCTGCCACACGCTGTGTTGTTTGTGGGATGTGCAGCCAAATATAGATTCCAGGAACCCAAATGGCCCCTGTTTTGATTGGAAAAGGCCCTGTTTTGAGCGGGTTGACTATTGAAAAATTCAAAACTGTTGGATAGGGATTCCATCGTTTCAATGCTAAGTTGTCAACTAAGTTTCAATTACAGTGCTCTTCATCTCAAGGACAAAAAATGTTGAAAATCATCACAACAAACAACAATCAACACAAACCCTATAGCTTTTTGAAAAAAAAACAGTGACCTTTTTGGTGTTAATTGTTGATACCCTGGGAGGTGAGTGTTTATATAAACCTTTTTTTTCGGGTCTGGTGGTCATCTTTAGGGCTGCGGTTTTCCAAACGGAACGACCGGGTGCAACTCCCCCAGGTGGCCTGCATGTTGGCCGGCCGTTTGGCCGCACGGCAAGCTGTCAAAATGGGGAAGTCGCCACAGCAAGCAGGACAGGAGGTGCGGCAATGGTAAGGGTGGAGATGTGTGTACCTTGTCTTGGATTTGCCTAGAGCAAGGTGAAATGTACTTGGGGGATATATACCTTTAGAAAACTTGGGGATTTGCTTGGAAATGATGCGAACGTAAAAAGTGAACCAAAGATGTTCTCCCCAATTTGGTGATTGGCTTCATGGTAATGAATTTGATGGGATCCGAATCCGTAAAAAATCGCCGAAACAACAAATCGAAAGTTGTAGAAGCCGATTGTCTTGAAACCACCAGTTTTTGATGGGTGGACGGGTGGAAATGGCTAAACTGAAACCACCTGTTTTCCATATAAAGATATGGAAACATCCAACGGAAATAAGCACTTTACTTATTGATTCTTCAGAAATCCTGCGAGCACCGGTACTTTAAACATACTCTAGTTGTTTCTTGGATTTGTATTTTAGGCGAATTTTTACCATGGGACGAAAATCACCATGAACAACATATGAACAACCACGATTTGGGTCCGAATATGTTTGGTTCACTTTCTCCAAGCATCAAACCGTCGCAAATCCAAGTTTTCTAGCTTCGGGTAGAATTAAATCCTAAAGGTGTAAGTTCTTAAGCCAAAATTCTTGATGTTAATCCAATACTTGGAGGATCATCCCAGGACTTGGATACCTTTTAGGATCACTCCCAGTTGTAAGCCATGAATGGTCATTTGGAAGGGGAACGACCATGGTTATTAACCACTTGTCAACTGGATCTAACTGGGATGGTCCTCCAAGTAGACAGGGTTTGCGATATTAATGTCCTCTTTTGAGGGGGTTGCTATAAATCACCTCCTTGTTAGACCCACCATTTTTCGCCAGTATTGAGTTGAATCGTGGGGGGGGTCGTTGCAAAGTCTTCTGCTAGGCTGTCCTTATAGTCTTAGTGACGTCTACGGGCAACTTACCTTATTTGACGCCAACGATTATAGCACAGGGCTTAATGCGCAGCAATTGAAGGCATTACGTGAGGTGTCTACTGAAAAGCCACTGACAGTTATTGAGGCACCTCCTGGTACGGGCAAAACAACCTTCCTTATCAAGGCCGTGCAGGCACTTACTGACAACTACATTCGGGTGTGTATAGCCGTACCGCAAAATGACCTGGTTGACGAATATGTCAGTAGGCTTGGGCAGGCTGGGATCACTGGAGTGTTTAGCTATTCTGAGAATCAAACTGCCCCGCCATCATGAACCAAAGTTGTAATTTCAACTGTTGACTCTGTAGCTCGGACTACGAGTTATCAGTTTTCTGCACTGCTGATTGATGAGGCGGGCTTACTCACAGTTGGTCAATTGATAGGAGCTTGTAGGGCTAGCCGTTCAATGTCGAAACTTGTGCTTGTGGGCGATCGTGAGCAAGGGTCTCCTTTTTGTTATGTGAGGCAACTACGGAGCTCGTTAATTGATACGTCATGCATCTGTGCTGCTCAATCAGCATCTTTCAGAACAATTCAATTAAATGAGCAGTACCGCATGCCTCGTGATTATGGCTTGGCGAACTCCAGGAGGGTTTATGGTTGGACAATTGACAACCCTCTTTCAAAAGCTGATAGCTTGATCCGTCTGAACTCTTTCCCTGGTGCTGTTGAAGTGGGTTCATCTTGGTCAAACTCAAAGGAGGCGGAATGGGCGATTGGAGTGTACCAGGAATCGACTTTAGCCTCCAAAGTGATAATTTGTTACTACCAGGCTCAAGTCAATTATATTCATGCCATGGATCCGTCAATCAATATTTATACTGTTGACTCTATTCAAGGCCGTGAATGGGATTTAGTGATTGTCCTCACCACTAGGATGGAAGCCACGCCTCTACCCCCCCCCCCACTGCAATCGTCAACAACAGGATGACAGTACATTTTTAGGCTCAGGGTGTCCAACCTAACTAAACCTTCATTTGTCATGGGCTTCCTGCTTGGAGGATCATCCCAGTTAGGATCTACAAGCCATTTAAACCATTTGGAAGGAGACCCAATCTTCCTTGCAGACTTATCAGACTTACCAACCATCGTTATTAGCCAAGTACTAATTGGGATCATGAATGACCCTCCAAGTAGATCCAAGAAATATCTTATTGAAAATTAGTGATGCTGCACCACCTGAGATGTAGAATGCCCGAGTACCATCATGACATTGAACCACAAACTTATTGGCTAGTCAACCAGGAAGCCCCTTAAAAGAACCCCCCCCAGAAATATCCGGTCTTTTGAAAGGCTTATTAACCATGGTCTCCATTAAAGCTCTTGTTTCTGCGGGGGGGTGCGTTGACCAGTCATTAAGACTGGTCAATGCACTGTGTTTGTTTAAGGTTTTTTTTTTCAGATTCTGCCATGGTAAATCACCATTAAACCACCATTTGGTAGAACATGTTTGGAACTTTTCCCAATCATCAAACAAGCAAATCAAAGCCGGAGTTGTCTTCACTACTGGGAGGATCATCCCAGTTAGTAAGTGGTTAGTAACCCCCATTCATGAGCCATTTACTAAGGCCATTTTGATAGGGACCCACAACCCGATCCTTAAGGGACCAACTAACACCTGATCCTGCAACTCCACCAGGCAGGTCGTGCGGTATTGCGTGCGGCCACCGCGACGATGACACCGGAGAAGGCGACGTTTGGGCGTGCTCTGGGCGGTTGCGGTTTCAGCCAATGGCCAACCTTTAATTTCTCTGGGGGAAAAAACTATAAAATCTGAAAACATATCTAAGTAAGGAAAACAGAAAGTTGACACGCCCCCAAAAGATGATAACATGGACCCTTGGAAATGATGGTTTTGGAAAGGTATTCCCTTTGACCATATTCATATTTCCATATTTCCGGTCCTGGAAAGAAATAGTAGTGACCTACGACGTATATGACGTATTGATATCTATTTTCTTTGTGTTTTTTCGGCTGGACCCAAGGGTTCGTTGATTTGATTTCCCTTCCTTCATTTCCAGCCGGAACTGAGCAGCAATCACTTCACCCTGGTTATTTGCCGTATGTAGAGCATGCTAAACTACCCAGTTACAAACACGCATTATACTAAGTTGTTACAGATCCCGTCACTAGCTATTTAGGCCGTTTGGAAAGGGAACAACCCTACTAAGGGGACTTATTCACCATGGTTATTGACCACTTATTAACTGCGATGATCCTCCAAGTATCAACCCCACCAAACTCTCCATCCTTTTTCACCCGGATCCTGCCTTAACAACAGGTATTGTATGTCAGGGTTTCGTTCATGTTGCTCAATTGGGAGCTCGCCGAACTGCCTTCAGGCGACCCAATTGGCTTCCAGTGCGGCAGCTAGCAATGCCTTGGAAGCTGCCTTAACACATCAGGCCGTTGATCCACAAAAATGCTGTTGGTAAGCAAACTCCCCCCACCATTAAATTTGGTTGGGGTCATGAAATTACCCCATGTTTTAGTAAGGTTTGAGGGATGAGTAATCAACATTTGCTTGTTCATTGTGCAGAAATTTTCGTTGGCACTCTAAAACCTTGCTAGGTTTGGGCAGCCAAAATGATTTCTGGAATCCTAGGACTCCATAATGAGATTTTCAAAAAACTCAATGAGAAGTGGAAAATCACCGAACAAACTGTGACATTCTCAGCATGGATAGTGATGGAATTCTGGTTGGTTTGCCGAATGGGACCCCATTTAACTTCCAAGAGAAACTAACAGCCATTTGGCACAGGAAAGTTGATGGTTGGTTCAGATGAGTTTCCTTTTGGGTTTCGGCCTGGAAAACAGGGTCGAATTGTTAGTTCCAGCGGGTGTAATTTGAAAGAACTTCCTGGTTATTCTGTTGGTGACTTTTTTGGGGTGATGAAAACGGTGGCCGTTTTGAAGGTTGTTGGTGACCTCCAACTGGGGGATAAAAAGGGCACTTTGAATCACCTGGTTTGGATATGTTTGTTTGTTCACCTAGGGGATACACATTACCCAGATATAATGAGGATGATTTAGTTAAGTCATGATTTTTGGATATGATTCGATGCTTATATACTTAAGTTATATAATTTTTCAAGGTGCTCCTACAACCTGCTCATATTTTTGCAATATTTCATGCGCGGAATGTTGGGATTCTGGAATCGTTAACCAGTAAGATGGAAAGTAAGAGAGTTTTTGTTCGTGGCTCATGTTACTTTTTAGACGGCCTGTGCTGATTCAATTGAGCAAAAGATGGCCATTGCCGTACTAAACGAGAGGGGTTTTTCGCCCCTTTCCCTGTGACGTTTTGGCGGCGAGTGGTCGTATCACCAGGTGACTGACTTGCCAACATCACCAAAAAGTCAGACGCAGCAGGCAGCGGTCAGCGGTGTAGATACACCCCTCGAAAACTAACATACTGTTCATGGAAGAAATCCTGAACAACCACCGGTTGGATGTGTAAAACCCTGTAAATAATGGGATAAACTACCAACCTCAACTGGTGATCGCCAGATTTCTGAACCATCAACAGTAGCATTGGTAAATCACCATTTTCTATGGGAGATGCATCTTGGGAAGGGGCCCCACCTTAGCCAAGAAATCAAAGCCTCGGAAGGCCTTAGGGGATTTTTAAGGGACAATGATGGTTAAGAACGGAGAGAGCCGAGTCATGATGTATTTTGGGAGCTAATTGGAGCGTCAGAAGTGGATGAGCCAAATCAATGCCCTATGGTTCACGGTCAATCAACTCCCTTTGATTCCATTTTGGATAGGTTAACCTCTTCACAAAAAATCAGGCGTTGCAGTATGCCATGTCCCCTCTTCGAAGAAGCTTTACTATACATCACCTCAAACGGGGCGAATGAAATTATGTTTTTTTCCCACATGTTTTTTTGGTTGTGCTCATACAGGGGACGTGACAGTCGTCACAAAACGCTGGATATGTTTTCCTTGTTGAAATTCTGATGGTTTTTTTTTTGCGATTTCCATGGACGAAATCCAGATCTATAGGTGAAATTCTGGTGAATTTCCGCGCTGCAGGTGTCGTGATGGAAAATTACCCAACTTGACGCAACACGAAAACCCCGAAAAACTGTAGGTTTGGTTCAGATGATTTTCCTTCTCAACCTGGGTGGATTTTTTAGGTTCCAGCCGTTAATTTTCAGGAGTGTATTCCAAACTCTTGGAATCTTGGTGTTTTTTGTTTCGGTGATTTGACTTACGGATTCTTTTGATCTCATGGGATGAACATCATGAGTCGCCAGCCAACCCACTTGTCCGTCCGAATATTAGTTTGCTTCACGTTTTGCGGCTTTGCATCAAATTTTCTTCAGCAAATCCAAGTCATCAAAGGGTACCAGGAGTCCTTGGCTAAATTGTTGCTCCCCTGACCGGTGCGGAACTCTAACCCTCCTGAAACCCATGAAAACGACGAAGGGCTGTGAGTAAACACAATTTCCCCCTGAAAAATCCATCCTGGTAGTTGGTTCAGATGAATGAATTTCGCCCCTGGGGATGACTTTGAGTTCACCATCTCAACAATGGATGTCGTTAGTTACCTTTCTAAATTGTTGCGCCCCTGACCGGTGCGTTTAAAAAACCGTCCTGAAACCCATAGCCCAACGAAGGCTGCAAGTAAACTACTGACCCCCCTGAAAATTCCAATGGTAGTTTTTTGTTCAGATGAATGGAACGCCCCTAGGGATTTGGAAAAGTTCACCATCTCAACAATGGATGGTTACCCTCCCGAAGTTTAACATAGGTTCTGAGAAGTTACCTTCAGAATAGGAAAGTAGTCTTCCAACCACCATTTTTCAGGGGCTATGTTAAACTTCTGGGGGGTAGTCACCAGATGAGATCCTTTCCTTTTCGGCTTCCTGGAAGGCCTAATTTTCAAGGGTGTTTAGTTTGGCGCTGTTGCGTTTCAGGGTTCCGCCGTACCTGCTTGTTTTGGATGGGGGCCCGGCCCCACTTAGTAGGGGTGATTAGTTAAAGGGGGTATCGGAAACCAAGCCATTTGAAATTTGTAACTGGGTGTCACTAGACTAACCCGGAAACCTTAGGGGACAACAAGTCACCCAAGGTGATGAAATCCACTTACTTCCGTGGACCCGTCCGTCATGGGATGATCCAACCCAAGGGACTCCAATTTGGATCATCACAGGCAACCTCTCCTTCTTTTTTGGCACGCCAACCTCTCCTTAGTTCTACAGGGTTGTTGTTTTTTTTCAGCTGAGATCAGTTTGGTGGATGATTTCTGAAGTCACAGATAATAGTGATACTTAAACAGACCATTGCTGCAAACTATCGAACTTAGATGTGTTTTTAATAGGTGTGTTTTTTACGGATTCGATCCCACGGGATTCATCACCATGATTCGCCTTCTCCAGCATTTTGTCGTTCATGTTTCGTGAAAACACTTGTTCCGTTGGCTGCATCGAACTGGTTCCCAGCAAATCCAAGCCAAACAGCTACCCTAACAGCCCCTTTTGAGTTGATTTAGGTTGTAAATGAAACTCACGGCTCAAGTCAAACGCCTTTTTTGTGGATACTCCTAGAATTTCCCGGATATGTCCGAACCCAAAAAAAACTGGAACTGAAGAAAGTGACACAGACCATGAGCCTGCTATAATTCCCGTTACTTACTTGTTTACTTGATAGGTTCTGTTTTGTGACACGGAAAACTAGGCAAACGCTATGTATAGTGTAGAAATTGATACCTTCCACTTAAATAACAGGGAAACTTATCTGTTTACTATAACTTACTTCCACCATTTCTTCCTTGATCTGAACAAATCGCTGTTCTTTTGTTCTTGACGCAGGCTTCATCACTTGCCCAGGCTTCATGGGGGCAAGTTTTTTTGGGAGTTGGCAGATGGTCCCCGGTCCCGAAGGTCATCAATGCAGTAAAATGGGTAGCCCTTCAAAATGGCCAAAAATAAATCAGCGACCGAGGTTATAACCCGTATAAAATGGAGTTTTTGTATAAGGTATAACGGTATAACCCTTATAAAAAGGCCAAAATAAATGGGTAACTCGGGTTTTTTCCCCACTATAAGTGGAGTAGACTTATTTCACCTCTATATAAGTAGAGTTAGCGGCCCCTACTTATAACTTGTTTTCCGGGGCCCATTCATCGCGACCATTCCTCCCAAAGTTGGTCACATTTCGTGGTGAAAAGTGATGCGGGGATTCCCCTCAGCCCTAAACGTTCGGGTTTTGGAATTCATTTCCGGTAAACTTACACTAGGTGGTGGTTTCAAATATGTTTCTTTATTTTCACTTGGGAAGAATGATCCAATTTGACCACTGCGCATATTTTTCAACTGGGTTGAAATCACCAACATCCGAACATGACTTGCGCATCCAGCTTTGCCAATAGGAAATGTATTGAACCGACTCATTCCCCGTCAAGCTATGTTTCTTGACTGGAGTGTATATATGGTAATTTGTTCCGATACTTATGTAGGAAATGCCTTGTATCCAAGGAAATCACCGAAATCCAGAGCTGTCTCGGATTGCATCATTTGCAGGGCCCCCAGCGTCCCTTCCTGGTGGAACAGAGGAAGAAATTATACAACAGAAGATGGATTGTCAAGGAAGCCAGCGAGGAAATTTGAAAGGTGGTGAAATGGACTAGAGTCGGTCCGGTTAACAGGCTTGAAGATTCCTTTGGGGATGCTTCCTGGGCGCAGTGCCAAAGATCCAAGGCATGACGTTGCCTCACATCACGCTCTGGCTGGAGAAGGCGTGACATCGCCACGTATAGGCGGCCATGTGGCATCCTGCTGCCGATTCGCAGGTCTTTGAAGAGTCGGAGACAAGTGTCTCTTGCCTCAGCACCTGTACCGCCTGTACTCCTCAAATGGTGAATCAGTCAACTCTAGAGATCTGTAGAGTTGGTCCTGGTAACACAACTGAGGCTTTCACCGACGAGGACTACCATCATGATGGCTGGAAATGTCCGCCCTGCGCACTTGCCAAAATGGTTCAGCCGGGGATGCAAAAAACTGCAGCGATAAGCTCAAGAACGTTCGCAGCTACAAGATTCAATCCTGATGCAGCAGGAGATATTCTTTTCATTTGGATCCCTGTTGGAATTTGCATTGCGGTTGAGAAGAACTGTTGTCTTCAGATATTATTAAGATTCCTCGCGAAATTTCAGCCGTCAAGAGTCTACCCGAAAAACCTGGTTGCCAATCAAAAACAGGACACGGACGAAAGTTGCGTAAAGTCTTCACACTAAAAATGTAGTGGCAATTCTCGTGTACTAAAAGGTACCTAAGAATCTTTATATGCGCATAGATCTTCCATTTCAGCTTGTAAAGTGATATCCCCTCATCCCCCTTGTTTTCAAGGGGCTGCATTGTAGTTATTTGTCCAGGATGCTGGGATATCCCACAAAGTTAGGATCAAAGGTTAGGATCAGTGGGTTGTTCAAACCCAACATATACCATTTATAGGTAGGTGGGTGACATAACCCATTGATGCTAACCTCCAACGGGACATCCATGTAGGAGGACTTATTCGATGATTCGCCAGGGATGATGTATTTCCTACTAAATGAGGAGCTATTTGGAACCCCAGATCCCCACATCACAGGGTACCGAATAGTTACAGTAATTTGCCCAAAGTATTGTTGATGGAAGATATCCCTCGCAACCACCTAGCAGTTAAACTACCAACCTCAACTGGCGACCGCCGGCTTTCTGAACCATCAAAAGTATCTTCCATCAACAATATGTATCCTCTTAAGGGGTAGATATATAAACCTCTAGTTATGAGGTTAGATGACCATCCATACCATAGGAAGACCATGGGAGTGTAGGCCCCAGCACGCAGGTGGATGCTTATTCCGTGCCTCGCGAGGAGATGAAGGTGGGGGCCGGTTGAAGCAACAGGTTGAACCATGTAGTTGCTGCATGTAACGAAGTTGCTGTAGATGATGGTTCCAGCTTAAGCAAAGGAACAAGTGAATGCGAGGTCCTAGATGAAGACAAAGGAACAACTCTTCATGGCGGGATGTTTTTGGCTGTATTGCCAAAGTGCAATAACAAACCTCAGGTAGCTCTGGCTGCGCCCCCCACCGCTGATGAAGTTGTGCATTAGCTGGTGGGTGACACGGATCATGGCTCAGGCAACTGGCACAACAATGGCCAGGCTTGCCCACAAGGGCATGGAGTAGGCCAAGGCAGACAAGCCACCGGAAAATGTATCATGGCACACGAGAGATCGTGCCTGGAAGGCATCGTGGAGCGGGCCAAGCAGGCCAGATCCACTCCAGTCAAGAAGGCATTTGTCTGTGCGGAAGTCCACGGCAGGTACCGAAGAGGAGACAATAGTGAGCAGACAACCTAAGCAGCCTCGTGACATGAAAGATGTACATTCAGTCATACAGAAACTCTAGGGGTTTCCCGTTTTTTGGTAGTGGGAAATTTGACTTCAATAGTGGCCACTGGAAAATCACCATCATGCTCAGTAGGAAATATGTTTTCAAATATTTTGAAATGGTGGATTTTCCACTGTGATGTTAGTTTTCGGGGGCCTACACCCCCCGGAAGTTTAAAAGTTCGCCCCTGAAAAGATACCAAAACCCAATAGGAAAGGCGAATGTCTTCCAATCACCATTTTTCAGGGCGGGCTGTTAAACTTCGGGGGTGTAATTTGAAATAATGTGTGTTAATCAAATGGAATTTGGACTTTGCCCAGATTTTTACGGGAAGATGTCTTGTAGAAAAACTGTTTTTTGTAATTTTGGGTGATTGCAAGGAAGACGTTTTGACATTCTATAAACACCCCATGACCGGCATCCTGCTTCAAAACCAACGAACCGAGATGACACCCCCGAAATCTAACATAGATACCGAGAATGATGATCGTACAATGGTATCTCCTTTCAACTATGGCTTTTTTGGGTATCCATGATAGCTTTCGCAGGCGCCTGGTGGCGTCAAACGGGGAATTTCCATCAAGCTCAGCTTTGTAAAATTTCTGGGTTTTGATGGTTCAGAAATTCCTGCCTCGTTTTCAATGTCTGAATCAAGAGGTGTGTTTTTTCGAGTTGTTGCATCTATTGCATATTGTTGTAGATGGTGTTCTGGGTTTTTGTTGCATATACTTTGAGTCTTAGTGTTTATGCATACACGCCATACCCGCTGACCTTTTTCAATTTTTGGGCATCACATATTAGGTCAGAAAAAATTGGCCCTCCAGAAGTGTAACATGGTTCACTTGATAATGGCTTCGTATTTGACGCATGGGTGTAGGGCCTCAAGGGCCTAGAAACTTGAATTTTTACATGCTTTTGATGTTCGAACTTTGCATTGTTTTCGGGCTTCAATTTTTAGGGTGCATCAGAGTTCATTTGGGATTGTTTATTGTTGCCATCACCTGTTTTGTACTTACTTCCATCATTTTACCCAAATAAAATCATGTGCATCTCGAGGTTGTCATGATGTGATTTTTGCAAGGCTATAGATGGCCCTTCTGCTTTAGTTGTAGGGCGAAATTGCACCATACATCATGAAATTCATGAAACTGGGACTACACAACCTAGGAGGAAGATGCGCCCATTTTGACTACTATTTCTCAGATGGGTTGAAACCACCAACTAGGTTTAATTTTAAGGTGAAATTGTAACACAGGGTCATCAAATTGTCACTTGTTTCTCCTTTTCTGACGTGTTATGACCCTAGTTACCCCCTAAATAATGTTCGGCAAAGACATGGCTGACAGAGGTAAAATCAGAAGAAGCCTTAGCAGCTGGACGAACTGCTGCAGCCGGGAACCTAGATGGGAATGGGTGTGGCCATTTTTTCGATGAAGGATGGCAGGGACAGCCCAATGTCTTCCGAAGACAAACTTCTTTGTAAGCCGATGTATCATTGTATTCCAAAGGTAGTCCTTTGCCACAACTCAGAACCACAACTGGAGGTTTCAATTGGGGGTTTTGGTTTTATTTGAAGTGGTGTCATACAAAAAACATTATCTATATATACATATATATATATGCTTTTTCAGCACCATACAATATTGTCTCCTTTTCTACCAAAAAAACAGGCATGTGCTGTCTTGTTTCCTCCCCGTGTCTTCTCGCCGAGCGACCCCAAAAAACAATCACGACCAACAAGCTGCTTGGATGTGCTGTTGGAAGTTAGCATCAATGATTAGTAAATGGGTTTTTCACCTACTTATAAGTGGGATAGGGTTACAACCAACCCATTTACGAACCATTGATCCCAACTTCCAACAGCACATCCAAGCAGCTCCTTCTCCCAAAAAGGCTGCTGCTCCCAACTCCTCTGCTGCCGAAGCGGCGGCACGTGCCACGGAGAAGGCAAGATGTTTCGACAGAAGCAGCCTGGGATCCAGGTTGGTAGTTGGCGGTTGTCGGCTGGTTGAACCGTACAGCAATCAGGTGCAAAGATCTTCTAGCCAAAAAAGACGTGTCATGATTTTTGTTGGATCAAATTTGTTTTTTTGAAAAAATGGGCCTGTTGTTTAATGAGGGTGTCTATATTATTTCATCCATGTTAGGTTTTGCTTGGGCCTGTTGTTTAGTGAGGGTATCTATATTCTTTCATCCATGTTAAGTTTTGCTTGTACATGGATTTAGCCTCTTTGCTGTATGGTTATACGTTATCTTTTTGCTCCCTTCTTGTGGTTCTGGGACTATGAGTTGAATCTGTTGACTTACTTCCTGAGGGGTCGGGCGGGTGCATCCGCGTAAGCAACTCCAAACAAAACACCCTTAAGCTACCTTTCACTCCGCGTAAGCTTCGCGTAGGTCTCCCATGTGTTTAGGGGCCACACAACCCAAAAAAAACACCTTGCTCAGATGCACACCCTAGGTCTACTCCCCACCCAGGATTCCAGTCACCCAGGATTATTACATGTCCTATAAACCTTCATTTGTCACTGTTACTGGGTGTAAGGGGAGGAGGTAACTGGGAACTCTCCAGTCTTTTAGGAAGCCTTAGGGAACAATAGGCAACGATAGATTTGGGATCCCGTCCGTCAACACCTCCCTCTTTAACTTGGATTTGCTGAAAGTGATCTTTTACGGATTCGATCCCATGGGATGAAAATCACCACGAAAAAAAAATCTGTAAATTAGTCCCCTCTGTATCAGGCAAAAAACACATACTTGCATGGTTGCTGGATCGTCCACCGGGACCTCAAACCAGCACTTGGCTTGCACTTCATTCAGTTGTCACTGAGAAGAGGTTCACACTTGATTGTCACAGCACAGCGGTTTTTGGGGGGGATTAGAGGCAGACGTCCCAACACCGCCCCATGATTGCCCATTGTGCCACTTCACCCAACAAACCCTTGCAACTTTCACCTTCCACAACACCGACCCCCACCACATCAGCGCAGTCTTGCCGAGAACAATACAATGCAATAAAAATACCTGGGAATTATCTCGTTTCATGATTTTGTAGCCGCACCTATGGGGAGAGCATTTTTCAGATGTCGTCTCTTTGGCTTGCAGCATGTGAAACAAGTTGAAAAATTGTGGATACAATATCATGAATGTAGCGTGTAGTTGCTGCTGCTCTACATTTGGCTAGTAGGGTTCCTTTTGAGTAGATGCTGCGTGTAGCTTGTGTTTTACTTCATTAGGGGTCGCTTTAAGTCGCATCGGTCGGGGGGGAGTCCTATCAGTCTGCGTGCTCGCCATATTTTGGTGACTTTTTGCATATACTTTTGCAGTTCATGTATCATGTTTGTCCTGTGCGCAGTACTTTGTTGCTTTTCCGCTTCCAACTTTTTCTCGCAATTTGCTCGTGTGTGCATGTTTGTTTATATGCTGTGTATCGAAGAGCTTCTAGAAGGACGCTGTCCCGCTTGGTTGTCGGTGCCGAAACTTGGCAAGAATTTTTTCATTGCACCTGGACCAAGTCCGGAACATACCGCTTCTGTGTTGAAAACAGCAGCTAAAATTCCGCCATTTGCTGATTCGACGTTTGCTGGGTTTGTACGACGACCGCCTCTACAAGAAAATGTGTTCCTTTGGGGTCGGGCATGGCGCGATTCCAGTGTTAGATTGGTTATATATGGCTGCGAGGTCGATTGGACCTTTTTTGCCATGTACAGTTACGTACCAAGAATGCAAGGTGGCTTAAGACCTTTTTGGCTTGCCATTTGCCAGTATGGGTGGAATCAACCGGACAATTATATGAAGGAGCAGCAGCTTCCGAGAAACGCAAACGACTGTCGGAAGAATATACGAATCACGTCCCTGTGGCCTATACAAGCACTGGTGGATATCGAGAGCTGTTTGTGAGCTTTGAGAAAAAATTTGTAGAGTCTGTGCAGGTATTGTGTCTTGTGAAAAGTGGCGATGTGACACTACCAGCAGCAGCGATCCAGGGAATGGAGAGTAAAATCATTTTGAAAAATTTAAAGACAACCCCGGTAGGTTCAGAATTGTCTGGCGTAACTCTGCAGTTCAAAGTCCGCTTTTTGAAAATGTTGAACGACTTCTGGAAGACAGGGGGGCACTTGAATCCCAATATCAAAGTTTGAGAAACTTTGAACCATAAGTTCGACCCTGGAGATACTTCAATGTCTCTATAGAAAATCAGGCGGGCTGACCTTTGTATAAAACCATTCTTTTATACGTTACGGACAGGTAGAGATGGAGGATGCTGGTACGTTCGTGCTCCATTAACCAATCACAACAACAGCGGCCCTTTTTGCTGGCTGGCTGTTTCTTTTCCACGGTGCAGAGTTTTCCAAGTCTCGTACGCATAACGGTTTTTCTTTTGGAAGACCGGTCTGTTTCATTTGCGAACTTTTGCGCGTGATGGTGCGGAAAGCGGAAAAGCAAAATGCTAATTGGATTTTGCGTGGGACAAGGGATGCTCTGTTGCGCGGGTCCAAGACTCCGAAGTCAGCAATCTATATCCAACTCCTATGTTGTGAGAACATTGCGTCCTCGTTGTTTCCTCAGATCCAGCTGCCCGGACAAAGGATGGTTCAAGGACAGCCGAAACAGGGCCGCCGTTCAAATGTTGCTTCAGGTTTTGGCGACTTGGGTTTTCATTTTCTAGAGGGATTGCGATTCTCTGCAGGCCTTTGGTACAAATGTTGCTTGAGGTTTTTGCGAATCGCATTTTCCTTTGATAGAGGGATTGTGATTCCTTAGAGGATTGCATATCTCCCAACACAGTCAACCAATTTCCTCGAGTTTCGCTTCCCAGTCCAGGGCTGAAACTGAGTTTCGCTTCCCAGTCCAGGCTGAAACTGACTGTAAAATTTACACAGGCTCTCACAGGCTTGTGATTTTCTAGAAGGTGTTTAATTGTGTTTGGAAGGAAATACCCGTTTTCTTGTAGAAAATCACAAACTTCAGGATTTCTTTTAGAGATCCCAAACATTCCTTTCTCTAACCCTTCTTCCTCCAAACTCCACCCACTCATCCACCACTTTCCGGGTTCACTGGCGGCCGTTTTGGAATGCCTAGAAAAGAACCAGGCTACAAATCAAACTAGCAAACTGTAGAACAAATAGGTAAGATTGCATATCTCGTATTTCCCAGCAACTCCCACCAATTTCCTCTAATTTCAATCAACTTGGGGAAAGTGAGCTTCCGCTTCCCAGTCCAGCGCTGAAACTGAATGTGTATTCCCACAGGGTCTCACCGGTTTGTGGTTTCTTTTCCGACATCGTTGAAAATCTTTCATTCATTAGCAGCCGCTTCCTCCCCTTAAACCCCCACCCCTTAAGAGGCCTATGTTTTGCATTGAACTTGGATAGAAATCGTCATACTACCCATGTCATACAGTGTATTTTCAAGAAACTATGAGGATTCCAATTAACCAACCCAGTAAAAATGACAAACCCAACCCTTGGTGCTAAGGGTTCTGATTGACCACTTGGAGGATCATCCCAGTGAGTAAGTAGTTAGTTAGTAGCACCCATTTACAGGCCATTTAGGCCATTTGGAAAGGGATTAAACCCAGTGAGGGGACTTACTAACCATGGCTATTGGAGTGATCCTTCAAGCAACCTTTTTTTCATGATACGCCCAAACCTATGTTTTTTCTTCACTTCGCACGTGACCAAACGTCCCTTTCCGCTGGTGAAAACTCCACGACGAAACGGCCTTGCAGGCGGCCAATGACTTGGCTTTGCCAGCGTGGAAGGCAGATGAATTGGCAGCAAGCATTGTAACTCGGATTCGATCCATGGGATGTCCCGACCCTTAGGATCCATGGGACGAACAATGGTATATTTACCTTAGTAAAGTTAGCATAAAAATCCAGCAATTTTTTTTGGGAAAAGCGGCCAATTTCCTCGTGTTTGTCTTGGATTCCCAAGTAATTCCGAGCTGGGCATTAAAGGTGGAACATTTTCTGCATTTTTCCCTCTTCCCATAGGAAGCAGTTGGAAAAAATGGTTTTCCAAAACTTGGATTTGTTTTTGTCAAAAGTGATTTTTAGGGATTCGATCCCATGGGATGAAAATCACCATGAGAATCAAACCACCATTTAAGGGAAAATATGTTTGGCTCACTTTTTCCAAGCAACGGTCGCATATCCAGGTTTTCAAGGGTTCCCCTCTAAAGGTAGTAAGACCCCCTTATTATGTGGGGTTGTTCCCCTTCCGAATGGCCATGAAAAGGCTTATAAATGGGGGTTACTGACATTGTAGCACCAAGAAACCCCACAACAAAATTTTGTTGGGCGATGATGTGTTTATGAATGCGGCCAAGCTGGAAAGAACAATTTTCCAGAAAAATTGCTGAGGTGATGACATATCTTCGGTAAATAAGACTGAAAGTTTAAATTTTCTTTATGTCATCTTCCGAAATGGTTCAGTGAGGAATTTCGCGATCCGGAATTCGTTCACCGTGGGTTTATATCATCACCATTATAGGTAAATCACGAGCGATCTGTTAGTTTCCCGGAGGGTTGGGAAATACTGTTGATGGTTCAGAAATCCGGCGGTCACCAGTTGATTTGTGGTAGTCTAATGGTAGTTTATCCAATTATTAGCAGGGTTTTATACATCCCATGTGGTTGTTAGGGATTTCTTCCAACAACATTTTTCGATTTTTTCCACATGCATCGGGTCGATTCGAAGTTGTCATGAGAAAGTCACATTTTTTTACCCATAGAAATGCCAAAAAAAATGGACGGTTATGAATAGGTTGTGCGATGTTCATGTCCCACTTTGTTGAAGGGTTTTTTTAACATCGCCCGAAAAGGGGTTAAAATGATGGGGCCCCTCAAGTCCTGCGAGCTAAGGAGCTACCCTCAGATTTCGATCAACACATCTTAGGTGGGTTACACAACCATTTGTTCACAAAATTTTTCAGGTACCTAAAATGGAGGGACCCTCCTATATAAGCTGTATGTAAGGCTTACGGGAACCTCCCAAAAAAGAAACATTCATAAGTTTCAGCACCTGCATTTTTACCTGAAAACTTTTGGTGAGTTAAGGATTTAGGAATCATCCACTTGAAAGAAAAGCCGTTTCTTTCAATAGATGGCAGGTTCGAACTGACTATGCTCCAATGAGTTGAGCCACAGGTTGCTTCCAAGGGAATTTTTGGGGGCACTTACCCTCGGAACAAGTCTATATCCCACGAAACGAGAAGCCGGAAAGTCGACTGAAACTTGCTGGCTGGGCTAGGATACTGTTGATGGTTCAGAAATCCCTACTGTATCCACCTTTGGGATGTTTAAAACCTTGCAAATAATGAGATAAATTTCCAGCAATCAACTGGTGACCGCCGGATTACTGAACCATCAATCAGTTACTAGTAGTAAAAGCTTAGTAAATGATTCTTAACATATCACCCGAATGTATCCCATTTACAAGTGGGTGGTTGAAATAACCCATTGATCCTAACTTCCACCCTTCCCGGGACATCCAAGTGGAGGGGTTCTACTGCTTCCTCGACCCCAACCGTGTTCTCCCTAAGGCGGGAGAGATTGCCTTCACCGCTGGCGCACCTTGGATAAAAGTTGTGAGATTTGCCTAGGACCAACTGAAGAGAAGGATGTTGTTTTGTTGGTGCCTAAAAAAGTTGATTTTTTGGTGGATGATGGAAATTTAGTGTTTTTTTTGTTGGTGGGTCAGATGTCTAACCTTTCTTTCTAATTGGAATTTACTTGTACATGGTTTTGTCAGATGTGTGGAATGAAAATTTCGGGCTTTTACACGCAACGTGCTGGGAATTGGGTCATGTCTTAGGTGGGGATGATGATTCCATCCTGCTAAGTTGGGATGATTAAAAATACTTCCCCCAAGAAAAGACATCTGGACATCCGGGGACCCATCGAGGTGTCGGTGTTTCGAGGTGTCGGTGTTTTGAAAACGTGGCGAGTTAGTTTTCACGGTTTGTTTGTACAATGTTTACGATGTTCATGTCCCCCTTTTCAACGGGTTTTTTGAACATCTCCACGAAAGGGGGCTTAACATGATGATCATGTACGTACTTTAACCAGCAGTTTTAGAGGGGGCTTCAAATGATAGGTCCGGTGTTTTTCCACATAGTGTTTGTGATGCTTAGAGGGGACTCTGCAAAAACGAAAAACTGTGTGGGGTAGTCACCTTTGCAGGATGGATGTGTTGTTCTTTCGTTCCTGCTTCCACTTCAACAGCGATATTCCGGTCATTGAAGGTGAGTGGGATGAAGTTGAGAAAGACCCTGGCACATATCAGAAATCCAGCTAGGTTTACTCCCCCGGAAAACCAACATGTCTTCTGAAAATCACTGGTTGGAAGACGTATTTCCTATTTGAGATAGTCCCTTTTTTAGGTGATATATGGGTGTTTCCAAAAATAGGGGTACCCAAAAATGGATGGTTTATAATGTAAAACCCTATTGAAATGGATGATTTGGGGGTATCACTATTTTCGGAAACATCCATATACGTTAGTTTTCATGGGTTTATCAAAATGTCTGTTTTTTGTTGCTCGAAAATATTCATTTCCCCCAGGTCAAAGTCCACAAACCACTGGAGCTCTTGGCACAAGATGTTGGTCAGGTGCCACTGAAGTTCTGCCAGGGCAATGGTAGCGAGAAAGCCCCACGGGGTCATTAAATAGCTGGGGCCCATTTGGGAGGGATCAAACCATACAGATGTATGGTCATTTTGGGAGGGATCTGCTTCTCAAATTATGCATTTCTTTGGGTTGGTAATATTTTTCCTGACCCCCGAAAGCCAGCGATGATGTTGTATGTTTGTCCAACGAAAGGTACACACCTGGAACTCCAAACATCCAGTTTTTTATGGTTGTTTCAATTGGATGATTCCAAATCTCTACATTAAAAAATGGTTGTTCCACCAAACATCCATTAAAAAATGGTTGTTTGGTGTACCAGGCATCTATGTGATCTTGTAAGTTTGGTCTAGTGAGTCTCAATGATCATGACAGCTTTGTTTCCATGTGATCCTTGCCCCTCCCAACGTACCCCCTCAGAAACGAGGGTTTAATCAGGCCTTCTTAAGGGAAGCCAACGATTAATGAGCCCTTATTAAAGCCTTATTTCGAGGTGACGGGGGTGCGTTAGGGGGGGATAAGTTGACTAGCCATTGATCCTAGCCACACATCCGTGGTCCATGGGCAGGCCACCCACCTGGCAGCTTTGGCAGCTGGCATGAGCACCAGCAAAGCAGCAGAAGTGGCGAGTGCCGAAGCCACCTTTCAGCAGAAATTCTGGGAGTTTTTGTTCCAGGAAATCCCAGGGGGTCATTGGATGGGACTCATTTTCGGGGGAGGGATCAAAAGATTCAAACTTGGCAAGTCTTTGGAATCCTCCCTTATACCCCAACAGCCCCTGTCAAGTTGGTTGGTTTGTTTTATGTAGCTCACTAGAAGTTAAACCTTTAGCGTTTGGGACCTAAGTTTTGCCTGCAAAATTTGGAAGGACTTCCCTTTAATGGTGTATTGTTTGGGTTGGTTTCATATAGTGACCCCTTGAATCCAACCACCATTTTCTTAAAGGTTGGTTCACCATGTTTTTGTCACGCTGAGGGTTCATCATCATCCAAACGGAACCGGCATGTTTAAAGATGGTGGCAACGACTTCCAAGGGGTTTCGTTCAAAGGTTAGAATTGGATGGAAAAGCAGATGAACATTCCAGGGGTTGAGTTATTTGAGTTTATCTCATCGGTAGGTCATAGGTAAAAACATATAGAAATCTTCCAAACTTCCAATTATCAGGGACTTTTTTTGGTTTCAGGGAGGGTTCATTTCATATAAAAGTCACCAACATGTTCAGGTAGCTGAAATGGTGGGATCCTCACCTACGTAAGTAGTTTGGATACGGTCTATTTCGGGGAATGCCTACCCCTTAAGCCTATAAGGTACCGTAGCTCCAAAATTAGGTACTTGAATCCTTTGGTGAAATAATGTGCCAGCAAAAAACCCTTGGATACGTAGATGCAAGTCCAAAACCTTACAGCAATGTAGGGCCAACTCGGGTGATGAATGCAGGGTCTACGTAGTGGGGAAGTATCACATTTACAACTAGGGAAGGGCTCCAAAAACTGTAGCAACTCAACAACTAAACTTTGGAAAACAGCCCTTATAAGGTACCAGTACCTCCAAATTAGGTACCTTATCGTTTGGTGACTAACGTAGCCCCTGAAACTAGCAGATGGCCCTGAAAATAGGCCGGTCCCAGAAAGGAAGTTCATCTTTCAACCATTCGTTTTCAGGTGCTATGTTAGTTTCAGGGAGGGTAGCACATCTAAGATCATGGGAATATAACAGCAACCACGCACTTACTTACATTACTTACCTTTTTTTTATCATTAATTTTGAGGAACCGAATCAGGAATATATCATCCAGTTTATTGCAACTGATTCCCTCCAACTTCCCAACTCTACCTCCAAGGCAGGCCGAGCTGCAGCAGAGGTGTGGGGGTTATTGGTGGATGAATGATTCATGTCATGGCGGGGATCAAGGTGATGTACCCTCCCTAAAACTAACAGCCTTTTCGCCCCTGAAAATCGGCCTAAGCGACCCAAAAGGAAAGGAGCACTCATTCCAACCATCCATTTTCGGGTGTAAACTCGCTGTTAGTTTCAGGGAGGGTATACATTTTATAGGACCTTGTTGGGGAAAATACCTTCAAATCTAGGTTTCAAACAGCATCTGTCTTTTTTTGTTTTCCGGCATTTTTTTTGGGTCTGATATAATATTCGCACTGCACTGGCGAACTACTGATCTTGGCACATAATCAACCAAGTATGGATGGGTTTCATCAAGCTTGAACAATGTGGTGGTTTTAAAGATGGTTTATGTTTAACCCTTCACGGAGAAAAGCATTTGGAATTGATCCTATTTGATTAATGTCTTTTCAATGGGTGGTTCAACCACCAACTAGAAAATCTGGTGAGAGAAATTTTAACAAGTATCTACATTCCCACCTCCAATCTACGACACGTTTTAAGCCGGCTAGATTTGGGTGAAATCAAAAAAATATAGTTTTAGTGGACTAAACCCCGCTGAACACCATTATATATAAATTATAATAATATACGTAGTTTGGGTGGAATACAATACCAGGTGGTGGTTTCAACGATTTTGTATTTTCACCCCTACTTGTGGAGATGATCCAAATTGACGAGCATAATTTTCAAACTGGGTTGGCTCAACCACCAACTAGTCATCTTCAAATCCTTAGGTGCTACCATGTGCTACCCTATTGTTCCAAAATCCTCCAAATACCTTGTAATAGTAGATGTTTGGACCCTCCATATAACATGATTTCAACCCCACCAAATTATAAAGGCAAAGAAATTCGTCAAATGCGAAGAGGACTTCAAACCCCCCAAAGTTTGTACCCCGTTCGGAGTTGAGTCGATACGTGGAAGGTTTAAGTGGGACCCGTAGTTTGGGGGTGATCATTTTTAAAAGGCAGCTTAAATCTATACGGCAATTTTTTTGGGGGCGATTTCCCGAAAACAGTGCAATGAAGTTTGGTTTTGTTTCATGTAATGACCCGCTAAAAGTTGCAACTTTTGTTTAAGTGGCTGACTGGGGGATAGCTGGTGTTTTCTACCCATATTTTCGGCCCGAAGTTGTCAATCTATCAAGCGAACACCCTTGTTTTTACACTTTTCAACACTAAAGCCAAACCTTGGATTTGTTGTTTAGGTGATGTATTGACGGATTCGAGGGACCCATGGAATTCATCACCAAGAGAAGCGCCACCATTTGGGAGAAGAAACCTTGTTGGAACTTTTTTTCCAGGCATCAAACTTCCAGCAAATCCAAGAAACCTAGACTCAATTACAGACTAATTTGTTGATAGATTCTTCATGTTCGAAGTCTGCTGGCTTTGTGAAATTGTACAAGGCCCTAAAAGTAACAGCCAGTTTGCCCCTGTTTTTTCATGATGGCAAAAGGGAGTCAAAGATCCTTTCCCTTTGGGGGCTTGGCCTATGTTCAGTGGCAAATGATGAAAAAGGAATGTTGTTTGTGGCAGAAATCCTGCACCAAATGGGATCTAGAACACTTCGTGGATGATACGCAGAGGTGTAAACTAGGGTGGTATGTCTGAATTATCTAACAAAGGTTGAACTCATCTCGTGGCGAAAGTACAGCCTTCGGGGTGTGGGGTTTTCCTGATATTTCGCCGCAAGTAAACCATACAAGAGATCCCAGTTGGAAGTGGGTGTGGGGACAGATCTATCTCTAAGAGTTTGGCGGCCCATTCTTGTAGGGATGGTTTCATGCACCTTTGCGGAAGTGACAATTTGTCAGCTACGTTGGGTGGAATGATGAAAGATCTCTCAAACATCTTGCAACCTTTACTTGGATTTGTTTGGGGGGTGGTTTTTCACAGATTCTACCATAGATAAATCACCATGAAGAACCGCCATTTGGGAGAATGTGTTTGCTACTTTTTCCAGGCTTCAAACGGTCGCAAATCCAAGCATAATACCCTGGTGATGGTGAACATCTACTCCATGCAAGGGATCATGGTGGTTAATCAACTCTTAAGAAGCCCTTATTTGCTGGGGGGGTTGGCATTCGTGGGGTACCCTTAGATTCCCATTTTCTTGGATGTATTTTTTTTGGTGTACTTTGTAGCATAGATACATCACCATTGAATCACCATTTGGGATACTATTTTTGTTACTTTTTTCCAGGCTGCAAGCAAGCAAATCCGAGTTTTCAAGAGTTTTCCAAGTTTAGTTGTTTAGTTGTTACAGTACGGGGACGTTTTCCTTAGTTGTAAATTGTGATACACTCCCTAAAATTAATAGTTCGCCCCTGAAAATAGACCATCCCAAAAGGAAACGATCGTATTCCAACCATCCATTTTCAGGTACTACTATTGATGGTTCAGAAATCCGGCGAACCAGTTGAGGTTGGTAGTTGAAATCCCATTATTTCCAGGGGTTTTCTACATCCAACCGGTGGTTCTTTGGGATTTGTGAACCATCAACAGTATTACCAACCCAAACTTCATGCCCAATTATAGGGGAAATCCTCAAAATTACCATACATGTGCATCAAGAAATTACCATACATTTGCATCAAGTTTGATCCCCCTAAAATTGTTTCAGGTGTAAACTCGCTGTTCGTTTCAGGGAGGTCGGTAGATACCAATTCATCCCCTCACAGGTCGCCCCTCCTGGCAGTGCATCCTGTACGGCAGCTGCCAGCGCTGCTGCGAAGCAAGCCGCACAGTGTGGCCTTCAAGCGACGGATGTGGAACGCGTGGCAGTGCTGGCAGTGGCTTGGAAGAAATTCCACCATGGGATGTCCCGGGAGAAGGGTGGAAGTTAGGATGGATCAATGGCTGGTGATCGGATCAATGGATTATGTTTTACCTACTTAAAAATGGGAGATATTCGGGTTATAAACTTATAACCCTGTTGGATTTTAGGAATATCCCTGGTTGGACGGGCTAAAATGGCATATTCATAAAAATACTAATGGTGAATCTTGGAAAGATTTCGTCCATATGGATGTTTCCGAAAATTTTGGTACCCCCAAATCATCCATTTTAGTAGGGTTTTCCATTATATACCATCCATTTTGGGGTACCCCGGCCCTATTTTTGGAAACATCCATGTAGTCATTTATATCTGCCAGGATTGGAAGAGGTCCTTAACACAACCCCAATCCTTAAGGGACGTTCCAACGATCACCATGATGACTCCACCAGGCTTGCACGGCGGCTGCCACAAATGCCGCCAGCAAAACACCTGACCAGGTGCTGTTTTTTTTTTTGCCGATTTGGGCTGGGTTTTTGGGGGGAATGAAGTTTGGTGGGTTTCCCCATTTATTAACTAGGTGGTGTCAAATATTTTTTATTTTCAGCCCGAAAATTGGGGAAGATGATTCCCATTTTGACACATTTTTTTTCAACTGGGTTGGTTCAACCACCAACCAGATTAAGTTTTGGGGGATGTTTCGAGGCCTGCCAAAACCTTGGGAGGTTTTCACTCAACTTTGGATTGCTTTTTGTTGACCTTATGGAGGTTCTGAAGGATTGTTTTGTTAGGGGTTTTTTCAAACCCTGGGAACTAAGTGGGAAGATAAGCTGATCCTTTTTTTTAGTAATGAAGGAAGCCTGTTTTTAACCTTCATAATCCACTGTAAACAAGTAATTCCGTTGTCAGTAAGCACTAGCTGACTGGTGACAGGGCAAGTTTCACCGTGAAGCAGTGTCTAGGCAGGACCCCAAGGTGTATTTGTAAGTGACCCAGTTTTTCGTATGTGAAGTACTCTGCAAAAAAATCCCCAAATTACGAAATTCCAGTTGGACAGCTTAGTATAGAAGCCTAGATGATTAAGTACGACCCCACTCTTCCATGTAGCGAGTACGCAGTACTCTATAGAAATGGCCTTGATTCGTTTAACTCTCTACCATGGTAAATAACCATCATTTGGGAGATTTTTTTTGGAACTTTTTCCAACCACCTCAAGCAAATCTCACCAATTTACAACGGACCGTTTTTTTTTTTGCCCCAAAAACGGTAGCTACCACTCAGCGCACCGCAAGTTACTTCAATTACATCATAGAATGATGGGGATCCCTTCCCTTTGGAACCGCATCCCCCTGGAAGAATCTCCTGAAGCAGCAAAGTGTTTCATTCCAGTAAGACCTACAAACAATCATCTCATACCTGGATACGATGTGTAGAGCAAATCATAGGCCAGGAAAACCTGTACCTGGAGGATCGGGCCCCATGATTGTAAGTGGTTAATAACATGGTTAGTTGTTGTCCCCTAGGGTTAGTTAGAAATGCCTTGGCTTACCCCTTTGACTAGCCACTTAAGTGGGGTGAGCCTCGAAGTACTATAGTTATCAGTTATCAGCTATCAATGGAGTTGTGTGGCCCCTATAAATGGCCGAAAATCACTTGGGTGGCAACCGGTTTTTTTTTTACCACAAACCACCCACCCAAATCACCAATTATTGTTCTCTGGAAGTCAAGGACCATCTCAAAACAATACTCCCCAATTTTTGGTATGATTTATACATCAAACCAAACAAAAAAGATTGACGTGGCATCGCAGCCATGATGCCAGCAATCATCTGGCAAACGCAGCTGACCTGGGATGCCAAGGCAGAGCAGCCCTGGTCCGACAAGGGCGGGGCTCCAAAGGCCAGCTGCAATGCGAGGTCGTTCTTCCCCAGATTTTCTTGACTTGGGGGGACGTCGTCTACGCAGCCAACTGGGAGGGCGAACGCCTTGGCCTGATCCCAGATGGATACTACATCCGACCTCTTTTGCCTGGCTGCCACAAGGCACATCTCAATGAGGATGCCTTCCTCCTGGACCACGAGCGTCCGCCAAAGAAAAGGCTTCGGCACAAGACCAGCGTGACCGAAGCTTGGTTTTGGCACAACTTGACACAGTTGGCCAGCTAGATTTCACCTGTCCGGAGGGGATCGCAATATTGCCGGGCTGCCGCTCACAGGGCGGCCCGCAGATCCACAGTGATGAACCGCTGTACGACAAATCCAAAGCCTGGATTGGTTTGCACAAGTGCGTGGGGAAAACTGCAAGTGTTATGTCGTTAACATGTTTGCTTCGTGGGTTGGGTTGATTTGATTGGTTGATTGATTGATTGATTGATGGATGGATGGATGGATTGATTGATTGATTGCATGATTGGTTGATTGATTGACTGCGTTGATTTGTGTTATGTGATTGATTTCATTCATTAGTCCTGTTTGATTCATTGCTTCATTGATCTCTTCATTACCTGCTTGATTGACGAATTTCAGATTCATTCAACGTGACTTGCCTTCGACGTGTGTCCTTCGTGCTATCTAGTTGATTGAAAGTTGCAAGGCATGAGGTAATTGTCGAAAGCATTGACGCTTCTGTTGGAACAACTCTCATCACATCTCCTGATTACGTTGAAAGAATCAATCGTGGTTCTCATGACTGGATGCAGGCTTTGATTCAAAGCAGTCATGTTTTAGCTCAAAAGCTTTCTGCGCCTACAACAGAGTCTATTCGATCCGTTTTCTGCGCCTACAACAGAGTCTATTCGATCCGTTTGTTTCACAGCAGTGGTCGTTCTAGTACTTCGAGATCGGAAGCTAGTGAAGACATAATTCAATAAATGGATTGACTGTTTATTGCTTGATTCATTGATAAAGTGAAAGAATGATTGCTCGGATTTGATTCGACACATGGCGTCTTGTGGGTGCACTTGTCCGATTGTCTTTGGAATACGCCAACTCCGCAGCTTGAATCTCAAATTGTTCTTGCTTGCGTCCAGCGTCGACCCTTCATCGTTCTTTGGAATTCTTGTCAGGGCCTCAGCGAGTTTCTTTATGCCTACACTCAAGTATCATTCTTGTGGCCCTTCTTCACACGTCCAGGCCCTCGTCTGTTCAGAGCCCTCGTCCGTTCAGAGCGTCCGGGCCTCAAATACACTTCACAAGATGCTGTCCATCATATTCATAGATTGTGACGTGACATCATTGAATATCTGCTCTTGAGGCTTTCGCAGAAATGGCCTACTCAGCCGTGTGCGCCGAATTCACGCGTGTGGGGGCTGGGGGAAAATGTTCGTAGAGAAAAAACGAGCATGTGTCAATTGTGATTTGCTTTTTGCTATCTTGATCGCACACTGCCAGGCAGCCGCAACGTGGTTCGACGAGTGCAGCACGAAGAATTCGAGGCAAGTCAATTTAGATACAACTGCCCAGTAGATCAGGTTAGACAAAAAAGGTGGTTTTAGGTTATAGACTATTTTCTGACTAATAGTTAAATTGAAATTGACTATTAGTTAATTCATGTGTTTTGCCTTTACAGGTAACTCTATTGATTTGCCTTTTTTTCCAAAGGTAACTCTTCAGAGTTGCCTTTTTTGAGTCAGCCACTGCCTTGTGTTTTGGATTGTGCTAACATGGAATTTGAAAAGGAATTGGCTCCAAATGACTGATAACAGCTGAAAGAGAATGCAACACCCAACAATGAAATAAAGGCAGAATGTCTTGTTTCAACACCCAATTGTATGTGTCGATTTGATGAACATATAATTTTTCAAACTAACTCTTAGGTAATTGTCAAATAACTTTGAACTAACTCTTAACTAACTTTCGAATAACTCTGAACTAACTTTCAAAGAACTTTCAAAAATTCTTCACTAACTCTCAAATGACTTTCAAATAACTTTTATAACTAACTCTCAAATAATTCTCAAATAACTGAAAATTCTCCTTGAATTCTTGAAGAAGTGTCCACAACATCCAAAATAACTTTCAAAAAAAAACTTTCCCAAAGAACTCTTGAATAACTTTCAAAATAACTTACCAATAACTCTTGAATAACTCTAAAAATACCTTGTTGAAAGAACTGTGGTCAAAACTAACTTTCAAATACCTTGTTGAAAGAACTGTGGAACTCTTGGGAATACCTTGCCAATAGCTGTCACACTGTTTGCACAACATCCCTTTGTGCTGCCACAATCCCATTTTTTCTCCTTTTATTCACCCATTTTAGACCATTGTCGGTGCATGCCTATTCTGTAGTGCAGAAACATCTTAGACACACTTCCTGGCAGGCTGTTGCCTGCAACGCAGGAGGCAGCCAAAATTTGGCAGCACCGCATAAAATCTTCCCCTTTGAAGCACCAGGTCAGCCTGGGACTAATCCAAGCAGCTGTCAATGCACAGTGGCAAAGCCAGTGTAGTTTGGATGTGACAGCAAACAAATTCTTTGCCGCCACATCCTCCTCTTCTCGAAAATGCCTCCAAAAATATTGGTGCAGGTGGGCCATAGCGAAGGTGTTGTACTGGAACTGCTTGGCCTCTTCAGGTCCTTAGATGCGACAATGTCTTTCAAAATTTTGGTTTCTTATTCCTGGAACAAAATGCAAGCTGTGATGTGATATTTTGAACCTTTACAATTTCAAATTGCAGCTGAAGATCCCAAAAATAAATCGTCTTTGTGGTTGTCCAAAGCAGTTTCCAGTTGCACATTGAGCTTCAGGTATACCAGGATTTGGCATTGAAGAGCGACATTGGGATTGTGCTTCTGCTTCCAGAACTCCAAGAGAGGCAAGCCCAGTGCTTTGACCTGAGCCCCCTTCCCTTTAAGCTTTATGCCTTTCTTGTTGCAGAACATTCGAGTGGACAAGAAGGAAGTAAATCTGTAAGACGTTCGATGCTGTCTGTAGAACTGCTTCAGGAAACTGTCAAATATTTTCATGTTCTCTATTTCATTTCCTGGTCCAATAACAAATGCCCACAGCCACAAAATGGAGCCGAATGCAACAAGGTCCGATCCCAGGTACTTGGCATGAAGCCAGTCGCAAGGAACGTTGCAAGCAGTAAGGCCATTGATTTCGAATATTCTGCATCTGCTTCGCTCTGGCCATGCTCTCCAAGCTGAAGGGGTCCACACCCTGTTGATCCAACCAGCGTTTTCTTGGAAGTTTTTCCATGTGAAGGGTCCATCTTTGTCACAAAGGCATAATGCACAGCTGTTGGAAGCTCTGGACCATCGTGGTAAATTTAAAGTGCCTGCTAGGTAATCAAGATCTCCAATAAGATTCACTAGTGCTGCACACCAGCCATCGGCCAAAAATGACCCCGCTCTTCTACCCTGAGGGCTGCTAGCTTCATACCTGTGGATTTGTTCAAAAACCAAAAGGGTCAAAATCTTTTTAAAAACACCAAGCTGACATTTTTCCCTTAACCAAGCGAAGATTAATCTAAATGCTGACAAAAGGCAGCTTGCCATTCCAGTCTCGACTTGGCCATCGACCAGACATCAAACAATTGAAGGACCATGAAAGAATTCCGAATGCATTGTCAAGAGTGCCTCCTTCACCTGTCTTGATCAAAGTTTCGTATACCTCATCTGCAAACAGACAAGAGGCAGATGGACAAGCAGTCAACATACTTTGGAATCCCTGTCCATGAAAAAACTTGTTGCAAATTGTCAAGAACAAAGAAATAACTCTATTGAAACAACTTTCAAATAACTCTGCAGGAAATAACTCTCAAATAACTCTCCAGATGTGATTAATTCTTGACCAAGCACTGCATAGCAAAGGTTGCAAACATCTTGTGTGCTGCCACTAGCAAGGCAAGAGCACCAGCTCAGCACCAAAAGCATCTTGCACCACACCTTTCCTTTTCCAGAACAAGGCACAGCGTCCCCGTGGAAGTTCAAGGGTATCGTTTTTTCTGAAAATCTGGCTGAGCCAGCACAGGGCTCTCTTTCATCGCAGGGTGCAAAGCAAATCTGGACCAAAACAGGGCCAGTTGATCTGGACCTCCTGGAACTAGCAGCTTCTGGAAACTTTGAGGATGTTCGTGGTAGAGGCAGCTGAAAACTTCGTGGGGTAGAAAGAATGACTGAGGAACACTGCCTCCCTTCAAAGGAAGATTTGTAATGGTGGGTTGGCACATGCTGCTATCCTGTGAAGTTTTCTTGAGAAGGTCGCGGTGCATGTTGTTTGCATGCGTTCCTCCTGATCCTAAAGATGCAAGAAAGACAAGATCACCAGGTGGATTTGCACAGCCAAAATCCTTCATATCCTGCACTGCCAACTGTGCAGTGTGTTGAACTTGTTGCGCACTTGCTTTGCCCCAGCTCCATTCATCCAGTAAAAAATTCCCCAATCTTGAGGATTGAGGTAGACTAGCATTCGACTCATCTGCAGCCAGTCTTTGGTGAACACCACCTGATCGCTTTCTTTTGGCTCCCAT
>DF240417.1:7456-56525 GCA_000507305.1 Breviolum minutum Mf 1.05b.01
GGTACGGTACCGGTACCGGTACGGTACGGTACGGTAGGTAGTCGTGTCGTCGTCGTGTCGTGTGTGTGTGTGTGTTGTGTGTGTGTGTGTGTGTGTGTTGTTGTTGTTGTTGTGTGTGTGTGTGTGTTGTGTGTGTGTGTGTGTGTGTGTGTGTGTGTGTGTGTGTGTGTGTGTGTGTGTGTGTTGTTGTTGTTGTTGTTGTTGTTGTTGTTGTTGTTGTTGTTGTTGTTGTTGTTGTTGTTGTTGTTGTTGTTGTTGTTGTTGGGGGAAATAATGTCTGGGATCTTGTTCTTTTGGTGTTATATGGTATGATCATTTGACAGGCAAGTTTTATGGGAATCACTCCAAGGTGGTTTGGATGATTTTCCTTGCTGTGTTACAGCCCCGAAAACTAACATGACTAGCTGGAAAGTCACCATTTAAAAAGGAGCTACAAAAGTCTTTTTGTCTTTTTGTAGCTGAGACCCTACGTTGGGGTGATGTACGCGAACATCTGGAGCTGTTGCACGGAACACATTTGGCCACTCGGATGTTCGTCGTTTCTGCAGAGCGATGCGGAAAGAAGATTGCATGAAAAATGCCGGAGCACAGAACATATTTTTTCTAAACAATATGGATGAATTGATAAGGGAGACATGGTGAGTAATGATCTTGTTTTTTTTTGGAAGGGATGTTTTTAGAAGGTACGTTTTACTTGGAAGGACCATGAATCTATGAGAAAGGATCTCATTTTTGTGTTTTCTCCTCAATGGATTCGTAGTTTCTCGAGGAAATACTCTCATTGGTTGTTTTACGTAGGGGATGAAAACAACAACCCCAGGGATTACAAACTCGCTCCCCGATGAGAAAATGTCGTCAAGAAAAGGCAAGCCGTTTTTTTTTTTTGGGATTTCGCATAATTTCAGAGAGACACGTCGTTCTGCTTTTTTCCTATGAATATGAAACAAAAATGTGTCGAAAGCTTTTACACTCCAGCAGCATAGCAACGGAAAATGGACCCTGTGAAGATGTATTTCCTATTCAAGACGGGTAATTATATTCCATTGCCATGTTAGTTTACCAGAGGGTAAAGCTTTAAAACAAAAACATTTCGGTGCCGAAACCCTGCTTTTCCGGCTGATTTGTTTCCCTTTTCAGGTCTTTTGGAATAACTTGTGCTTTTCAAGCTCAACTTCAACCTCAATCATCCAGGCTGCTTTTACGGTCAGCTTTCCCGTGATACTTTTTTTGGTTTAGGGCCAGATCAACAAAGATAAGTCATAAACATTTGGTGACAGCCGTTTGCAAATATATTATGATGTTTCGGGACTTTTTTTGAACGTATACACTCCGGTAAACTAACATAGCAATGGGAAATCCACCATTTGAAGATGTATCTCCTATTGAAAATGGTGGTTTTCCATTGCTATGTTAGTTTACCAGAGGGTATTATATTGATTGAATCATATTGAATGTATCCCTGGCCAATGAGAGTCAAATACTTCTGTTCAGGTTGGGTTGTGACCTTCTTTAATCAACACTACTATCCGAGATACACAGAAAAAGAAATCCTGAGTTTTTGACCTAGGTGCAAACTTGTACAGTAGTTTCATTGGAACTATTCCTTATGAATAAAAGCTTGTTTTTTTTTAGAAGAAAACCCGTGGCCCACACCACCCCTGGAAAATTGTCATTTTTTTTCGCCATCATGAAGTTCAGGTTCGGTTCTTTTCGATGATTTTCCCACTGGCAGCTGGGGGTGAACATCTCAGGTTGTAAGGTTTTTTCGCCGGTCTCCGTTTCAGGCCTTTGCTGAGAGAGCAGCAACAGGCATCCTGGGAAAGTGTGGGAAGATTCCTTGGAGAAACAACGCCATTGTTACTGTTTCGGAAAAAAAAACATGTGGAAGTTTGTAGATCTTAGAGTCCTTTTTCTTTTTTCAATGTCGAAATCTTTAGATTTTGTAGAGCATTTGAGATTTGCGATCCTGGCAACAGGTCAACTTGGTGTTTTTGTGTTGAGGTATCTTTTGAGAGATAAAGAAACAAAGGTAGCCATGGCTTTTTTTTTCTCATGGCCCGGCATGACCACATGATGAAGGAGGTATCAGCACGACTGTTCCCTCATGTCATCACGATTTTGAATTTGTTTAAAAGGAGCATTTCCAACTTCGGATCATATTCATCATTTCTTTCAAACAAAAATATATATCAATCCTCGTGAATCATTTTTACCCCTGTTCGCAACAACAAAAAAAACCTCCTAAGTTTCGGTGGTTTATTTTTTTTGAAAAACGGTGTTCACTAAAATCTCTTGTCAGATTATAGGTGGTTTTCCTGGATCTCTTATAGGCGCCTATATGAAACACCTGTCAGGTTTCCTTCCCTTCAAAACCCCATGATTTTTGCGGAATAAATTTGCCGCCAGGTGCTCACTTGATAGCATTGGCAGAGGTGGCAGAGGCGATGCTTCAAGATACAAATGGAACAAAGCTGAGCACCAAATCTTCCTTACGAAAAAAAAATGTGGAGTATCAACTCAAATGATTCAAGATACTTTAAAAGTAATGGTACTTTAACTAATGGCACTAAAAATATGGTTGATACTTCCGAAATTCAGGCGGTTTGCATTTGCAGCCACCACTTGAGTCATTTGGGTTCCAGGTGTATATATCTATATGATATGTATTTCATCGAATCTGGGCAAACTATCGGGTACTTGTGCCCAACTCATGAAGAGCTCATTTTTTTTCGATTTCCTGCGACAGGGCAACAACGAATGTCAGGCTAACGACCGTTTTGCAGTTCACCCAGATATAGTATAAATAGAGAGATGGGCCATATTTATCTATATATATATATATATATACACAGACTTGTTTACACATGCAATCTTGTAAGATTACAAACTGGAAAGCTCCCTCCAACATATTGGGGGCATCTTTAGGTAGTTGGTATCCCGGTATCCAACATTCGCGAATATCCACTGGAGGAAAGTGAATGTTTTGGAGGGCAAGGTTTGCCTTGTAAAATCCGTTGGTTTTTCAAGAGTTATTTGGGGGTTGAAATCCTTTTTTTTTGGGTTGCAACATTTCAATCATTTTCCTTAAACAAGGGATCACTTCCTTAGAGTCTCAAAAAAGATAGAATGCAAAGGATCAGGATACCCAACCAGAAATCACGCACAACAAACCAAAAGAAACCCAGTTTTGAGAGGTTGGCAGCCTCAATCTGAAGATGAGGTGGGCGATTTTTTGGACTGGATGGAACTTCTGAACTTGATGGCAAATCCGATTGATATGACGAAGATGTTTTTTGGACAGTTTTTTTTCAGAAAGGCTGCCACAGTGGTATTTGTTAAAAGTGGACAATCTCTCAACTATCGAAAGTTTCGGTTGTGGTTTTTCGTGTGTACAAATAGAAAGTGCAACTACAGGTTTTTTTCCCTGAAATCGCGAAATCGCTGGTTTCGCGATTTGTTTGAATTGAACCTCCGAATCTCGGGGCTTGTTTTGGGACATGGATTTTTTTGGTTCGGGACCCAAAAAACGATTGAAACTGTCAGGAGGTTTGGAGGAAGTGTGAATCATGGAGGTTCTTCAGTATCAAACAGCTGAAACCGCGGCTTTATATTAAACGCCCTCCCTTTCATGTGAGGAACCATGAAATATCCCGTAGGTTCCTCCGGTTTGAATGCATCAGTTTTTTCGGGGATGAGTCTTCACCACCGCGGGGTTGCAGGGTTATCTATGGGTTCCTGTCCAGAAAACCCTAGGGTTCCGGGTGCCTGGTCCGCTAGGCGTGGAGAAGTTCCTATTGAAGTGGATTGGAGAGAGGAGATGCTGTTTTTTTTGGACCTGAAGTTAAACACCAGTAAAGACAAAGCCAAATGGTAGGTGAAAATATGCATTATATACCTATTTTTCCAAAAAAAACAACGACTTGGGGATTTGCTGTTTTTTTTTTCTGCCCATGGCGGTTCGTGTCACCCACTTGCCTAGTGTGAAGATCTTTTTCACATCCATCTACCATATCTAAGTTGACAGGATTTTGAAGGAATCTTTGGGTGATGCCAAGAAACTCAGTTTTGGCACCTTTAAAAGAACATGTCCTTTGTTTTCCACCACGACCGGCCAAAAAAAAACCTCAACAAAAAAAGATCCAAAATCCAGGATGTTCAAAAAAGAACGAATTGCGTACTGCACATTTTGATGTTTGGAGCTGGATTCACCGGAGTTTGGTTGTTTCATTATTGCAAACAAAATGGTAGATTCACAAAAAAACGCTGAAGAGGTAACTGGTAATGTTGAGATGGGAGTGAAATTTGGAATCCCTTAACCTCACCACCAAACCAACTACCAAGGACCCATGATTGGTGAACAAATCCGAGCCGAAACAAAAGTTGAGGAACATGTTAAGCAACCTGGAACTTCCTATGTGATGTCAAATGGACTTCTGGAAGTACAGTTTTTTTTTTTAAACTGGATGCAAACAGAAACATTGTTTCTTATTTTCCGCACAATTACATGCCCTGATTTTTTCAGGATTTTTTTTGAACAACAAAAACGGTGGAAGATAATCAAAGAGTTGTTTTTTTTAAACAGATGAATCCGGGTCGACGTGTTTCCTTGATGTGGTCGGCCCGCAACAAAATCTCATCACTGCCTCTATGCATTGGAATCCTCCAGGAGGGTTACCTGCCCTACGTTTACATTCGCACATGATGACCGCCGCGGAAAAAATGCACCGGATGGCGCCATAGATTCCCATGGCGCAGCTGAAAATGAACTCCTTGGGATGAAATTGCCTCACCACGGAGATGCTACCAATCTCTGATAACAGGGGAAACTACAGACCACAAGTGATGCTTGGTTTTTGAACATTAACTGCATCACATTTCACAAAAAATACGTGAACATGTTTCAAGCATCCCCTTTCACATATCATGGCAACACCCCCCCTTGTGTCTCTGGGCCCTGGCATGAAACCACCCGGGCGCTGTTTCGCTGAGATTTGTCGTGGTTGTTGTTTCAACGTTTTAAACGAAAAGAAACATCACAACAATGATTCCGAAGCCTGTGAGTGTTTTTGGTTTCCGTTTGGGGTGAGAAAAAAGTCTTAGGAATTTCATGTGACAACTCTGATCAGTACAAAAGCGACTTTTAATAGAAACATGGCACTAGTTTTGGTACGTAGTAGTTTGGGTGGGAATGTTGAATGGGCCATCATGGAGCTCTAAACGCAACTTGGGGAATTGCATCATCTACTGCAAAGCAGGCGGTGTAATCAAAACTTGATTTGTTTAATTTTTGTTGGTCATTTGGTCATGTCAGATGATGATTCTGCAAAAAAAAGTCACCTTCCGCCGGCCCAAAAAATCCACCTTTTCTTGGGTCTCCCCGGGGGCCCTGTTCCTGCCGTATGATTGCAGAAAGATGGCTCACATCCCACGCCCCAGGAGTTTCATTTAATGGTGGGAAAACCCAACATTGAACCCTTGAGAACCCACGACTCGGCTGTAAAGCTGCGAAGGTTTTTAAGCCCAAAAAATCCAACTTTTCTGGAACAACAGTTTTTCTGGAGAGTCGTCTTGAAGGAAAACCGCACACCTTGTTGAATTGGGAATATATGAGGTACAAAGAGTGCAAACAGCATGACTTCTAGATTCCGTAACTTTGGTGTTGCACCCACACACCACGTCCTTTGTGCCAAACCGTTTGACATTTTTCACCTTTTTCTGCAAATTTTAGGCCTCAACTTCGTGCGTATCGTCAAGGTGGTGAGCTTCCAGTACCTTGGTGTTTTTTTTTGGGGGGTCCGTTTGGGGGGGTTCCGTTTTTGTGTGTTTGGTGCTTCAAAATTTGTCCCTAAAAAACCCAAGGAAAAACTCAGCGGCCTGGATGGCGACATGCAGGACTGTCCATGTGAAAAGATGTGGGTCCACGATGCAGATGGTGCAGCGGGTCCTGGCCTCGGACGTGGTGATTCCAAAAATTTCCCCAACAGAATTTTGAAGGTGAAAGGTTAACAAAAAGGTCCTGTTTTTTGCAGGATATGAATAAGATCTGCCCCCCACCCAGTAACAGTCACAAATGAAGGTTTATAGGGATTCCCTACTAAAAATGGAATAGCCCTGGTGGTGACTGTTATTGGTTGGGGGTAGACCTAAGATATGAATAAGAATGCATCAAGTGAGGCACCAACCAACGAGCCAACTTTTCAGCGTGAAAAGTTTGGTTCCGTCTTTTTTTGTGGCATCATTTCAAAGCTTTCTTATAGGTCTTGCGAAACTTGGATTCCAAATTTCCCGGGGCGCAAAAAAGAACAACAAAAAACACCTTTTGGGACTTTTCCGAAAGGTCAATCATGTGTTTTCAAGTCAGTCAAGTCAAGTTAAGGACCGTCAAAGTTAAATCGCCAGTTTGGTTTTAGAAAGCTATGAAACAAAGGCTAAATTCTTGGGTTAAACGGTTGAGGTGGAAAAAAGCTCCAGTCTTTTCTATCCCACGCTATGTTAAAGCGAAGGTTCCTCCCCCAGACAGGTTCATCCTAGCAAGCTGAAATATTGGCACCTGATGGCCATCTGTTTGCAAAGGGTTGTTTCAATTGGATTTTCCAAATCTTTCTGTAGAAAATGGTTGGAAATCAACAAACGTCCATTTACAACTGGTTGTTCAGGGTTCCAAGTGTGTTTCATTCTGCACATTCGTCATGTCACAGTTTTAAAAATTTCACCCCGATTTGTTGGGGAGAGGATCCCCAATTTCCACTTGCGCATATTTTTCAATTTTTGGGCGGTTCAACCCAAAATTGAGCTTCTCGGATCGTCCATTTTCCATTCCTTTTTTGAGGGATCGCAGTCTGCGATCCTACGAAATCATTGAACGGCCTCGGCGCCACCAGCAGGATCTCATCAATTCCATGTTGAGCCGTGATCCCACCAAACGTCCGGGGACCTTGGAACCGAAATCCTGAGGTGGTAACCGTTGGAGGGCTGAACTCGACTCGGTTGGAAAACTGTGAAAGGTTAGTGGGAATCCAAATTCTCTTACAATCTGGAGGATCCATCGAAATGATAAAATTTCTTGTGATGGTCATTGCTTCTTGGGACATGTGAATTTTCTGTTTGTGTTTGTTTTTTGCTTGTGTTTTTTTGCCTTTTTTTTTTTCCGCGTCTTTGTTGTTTCTTCTTCGTGAAAGCTCAAGGGTGTTTTTTTCAGAAATTCGTGGAATCTACATCTCAAAGCGTTAGGGCCGTTAGGGCTGAATCACGTATCCATTTGAGGAATGGTTATAAGAAAGAAATGCCCAGGGACTACTGGAAACATGTCAGATTTGTACAAGTCAAGCTAAACAAAAATCATGTCAGACCTTTTCGTCCATCATCCCGGCGAAAAGAAAACACCTGACGTCCGGTGCAAACAAGGTAAGATGTTTTTCGTAAAGGTATGAGAGGTGGAAGGCAATGGAACATGGGGCCTTCCCCCACTTAGCTTGTCCAAAAAAAAATCACGGCGCTCCGGCATGCAATTTTCATATTTTGGATTTTGGACATTTGTAAGGACATGTTACTGGGTATTTTTTTGGCAGATTTTGTAGATTTTGGAGACTTAAAAGGCACAACTTTGGACATTTGTGGTTCTCGGATGGATACAACTTTGGATATTTTGGAGGGCTGGTTTCAACTCTTTCTCGCTGTAGGCAAGTCAGCCATCGAATACCTCAGAGAATGGCATTGGGAACTCAGTTAAAAAAACCCACAAAAACCGGGTGGAAGTCTGGTTACCCTCCTGGGAACGATCACATATCCCCTTTTAAAGGTACTTTTGAATATTATTTTCCTTTTTTAGAGGTGGGATATGTTAATTCCCTGGAGGGTATTTAGATTTATAATTTGTATGTATGGCGATGCTGGAGTGGATAGAACGTGGTAGAATTTCAACTTTTCAGATTGAGTTTCTCTTGAGGATACTTCAATTCCAGGAGCATTTTTTTTAATTCAAGCTATATCAATTTATACAGTACGGAGCGTTGTGCTACTTAACTTTTTCCGGATTCTACAAACCACTCCGAGGAAAATTCATCTCGATTAGATTCTACTTGTAGAGGGATCGAGTTCTACGTAGTTTTTCAGGTATACACACACGTTATTTTTTATATATTAAGAGAGGCATTCTACTCATTTCTTTTCGTTGAACTAAGTCTTCAAACATCGCAAATTGAATTCAGGATCTGGAGTTCAACCAGACAATGGTATTCCTTTTAAGCCTTGGGAATGATTGGGTGGTACGGATTTCTCTGCGAACTTTTTTCCTGACACTTCATCTGACAAAACCAACTCATCGACTGCGATTCGGAGGGGAAAAAATCACCCCCTGAAAATGGATGGCTGGAAAAGAGGATCATTTCCTTTTTTAGGGGCAAGTTCACCCTATTTTCAGGTTTTTTTTTTGGGAGGGTTTGGCCCCACCTTTTTTTGGAGGGCTTTTTGCTTACACCCCCTGGAACCCCTGCTCCCCCCGTAGCAGTAGGGATGTAATGTGGCACCTGATGTGGTGGTTCGAAACATTCCCTCCCTCCCTTCCTGTTGTTTCAGGAAGTTGCGACAACAAATTGTTGTTTGGTACACTAAGTTGACACAGAAACACGAAGTTGACTGGATGGTGTATACCATCTGGAAAGTAGATGGCGCAACTCCCATGTATTGGTTTATCATAGCCCCTTACTAAGCAACCTTTTGGGAGTTGCGCTATCTACTTTCACCACGGTGTACATGTTTCAGATGGAGATTCTGTTATTCTTTCCTTGATGTCGCCCTTGACTAACCTCCGAGAGCTTCAAAGTTGCAAGGGGGTTTTTCCAGCAAGAATCTTGGGATTTTTAGCACCCCCCCAAAAAATCCCTCTACAAAAGCGACATCTTGGATGTTCCAAAACAGCAACAAAATGATGGCAAAGGTGGGGAGAAAGTGAAGGTTAAACTTGATGCATCAAAATGCCAAGCAACATGATGACTGCTGGTAACGGATACTGTGGATACCTAAGCAAAAACCAACCTTGATTTCGGGACACCAAGATCTCTTCTCGGATCTTCAGGCTCAATTTTGTGTGAAAAACGACTTTTTTTGGTCGTTTGACCATAGCAATTGTTTGCAAAATGCCAATCTTGACCGGTAAATACGATTCACGCTACGAAAAACAAAGGATGGGGTACGTCAAGACCCCTGGAAGTTCTTTGTGGCCTGTTTGGGATGATTAAGTGGCCTGTTTGGGTTAAGGTGACCTCCCAACGATCGGGGATCAAAAAGTCACTTGTTTCATCACCTTGGGACACAATGGATTTTGAGGTGTGATCGAATCTTGCCAAGATCATTCTGCCGGTGTCTTTTTCCACTCTCCGTCTGGCACGTAGATTTCGAAGTCTGTGATGTGCGCAGTGTTTTGTCCGAAAATTTCTCAGTGTCGCATAACAAAACAGAAGTTTGAAAAACACCAACAAGTTGACTAGGTGGTGGTTTCAAAGATTTTCTCCATTTTCACCCCGGTCCCTGGGAAAATGATCCAATTTGACATAATTTGATGAGCATATTTTTCAAACGCGTTGAAATCACCAAGCAGTTGATCTTTCAATTTAGGTTGATCCTTCAATTGTTGATCTTTTTCAATCAATACATTGACATAGAGAAACATCACTTTCAATCGTGCACCAAGAAATCTATATTTGTGATTCATTTTTGTTGCCCCTTAAATGTTTCCGGTGAGAACACACAAAAAAATAGCAGGTTCTCTTGGAGACATTCCAACACCCACCGAAACACTGGAAAATGTGTTGTTGCTGTTGCAGTGTTTCATCCGTGTAGGATGAAAAAAACCCGCGTTTTTCCTTTTTTTTTGATGCATCAAAACCAAGTCTGCGCATTTTCCAACCGTTTTTTCCAACCAAGTTGACACATCAATTTCCCGAAGGCCACCGGCTAAAACTCCAAGTGTTTTCCCCCCTTAACCCGGTTGGGTTGGGAGTCAGGTTTTGATGTTGCATCCCTTGTACCAACAGTCCGACATGAGAGTAGTGCGGATGCCAAAGGGGGCCAAACTTGGCCGACAAAAACTCGGTCGACACAAATTCCCAGGAAATGCAGTGGCAAATAAAGGTTTAATTGTAATCCTGGTGGTCACTGGCATCCTGGCAAAGGGCCAACAAAAAACACCCAAAACACCAATAGAATCCACAGATTCCCTGAAGTTCTCACGAACCGACCAGAAAAAGCATTTTTTTCTTGGATTCACAGAAAGATCAGAAAGTGGGCGCTTCCGAGCACAGATTTCGTTTCTTACAAAAAACCAGGTGCCATTTTTTTTGGTGCTCCATGTGCTGCGGAAATTTCTCCGGGTGTGACGAGTGAAAGCGCCACGGCTTTAAGGCTCTCTTACGCAAGAACTTTGCAGCCTTGGTGTGGTCGGGGACTTCGATAAAGATTTGCGAAGATTTGAAGAGATTGAGAGTTGCTTGAGAACTCAAGTTTACAAACAGAAAGAAGCCACTCCACATTTTTTGTTGATCATATGCTGGCAAAATTTCTTATTCCATTTGTCCTTCCTCAACCGCAGCATTTTGGTGGATCTATCCTCCTTCTGCCATCCGAGCGCCGCACCCGTGCGTCCAAAAAAAATTGCCAACGGCAACAAACGGTTTGGTCAACTTGCCCGTTCAGCTCGTAGTGTAAGCCAGAACGACATGACCAGCTTGCGTTATCGCAATACCTTCATCGATGTGGTAGAAGTGGAAGACGTGACCAAAAGCCCCCAGCTTCAACGATCTTCCAGTTGTCCCAGCTTCGATTCCCGAAACGGTGCGGAACAAAAATCGGATGCGGAAATGATGGTGCAAATGGCCGAGTTGGAAGTGAGATGCCTACAACTGGACCAAATCCTGCAACATCTTCCTACCTCCAAGGTGGTTGAAGAAAAGGTAACAAAGAACCAGGTTGAAGAACCTTCCGGCCCCCCAGCGGGGTCACCGGTCAGTTGCGGAAGCTTGGGACATCCAGAGTTGTGCCATCGACCTTGTATCAACTTCATGTCTGGAAAGTGCAAGTTGGCAGAAGAGTGTACCTTTTGTCATTTGCCTCATGTCAAGACTTTGAAATTTGACAAGCAGCAAAGACAGATGTTGGCCAAATTGCCCAAGTCCACTTTCTTGGCAACAGCTTTACCCCATCTTCAACAAAAAGTGAAAGATCATGGGCTTTCAAAAGCAACGGAGATTCTTGAGATGCTAGAAGAGGAGTTGATCAAACTGCGAGGAGTTGATCAGACTTCGGGGGGACCCAAGTCCATTCAACATCAACATCAGCGAATCTCGAAAGTCATGGAAGGGATGCCATTTGCAGCGTTATTAGGCTTGATCTCCAAACATTTGGGCAGCTTGCCAATGGATCTTCGTGGTGCCCTAGAGCAGCTTCGTGTGTAAAGATTCCCGAGAAAAGGTGGTTACTTGAGAATGCTTAGTTACGATTGAGTCGTAGTAGAACTCAATCATGCTCAAGACCTCCAAACTCTTGCATTCTTGCAAAAAAGGTGGCAAAAACCAACACCAAAAAAAAGAAGACAACTCTCTGAGGAATTTTGTTGAAATTAGACCTTGAAAGGTGATTTCAAAGTCTTGCGGCGGTTTGTGCACGGGTGACACAGAAATCCTGTGCCGAATCATCTCATGACTACCCTTTGAATGGTGAGTTTAAACAACGTTTTGACAATTCCTGAGAAGTTTGTTGGGGGACTAATTCCTATTGGTAGAACTAAAGAGTTGAATCAACAATGCCCATGGAGTAATTTGCCAAAAAGGTAGTAACATTGTTTCGTGTTTAAGGGTTTCCCCCCTTGCCAAGGAAGGAACAACGGCCGCGCCATTGTGCGAACGTTGCTCCTTTACGACTTCCATCTTTCCTGTATGAATTGACTCGACAGAAAAATATCAAGGCTGCTGTGGCATGTTGACTTGTGCCACCTGGGAGGGTGGAGCCACCCAGGTTTCAGTGGTTTTGTTTTTACCGCCATTCTTTTATCAACTTTTTGGGTGAATGATGCACCGCGAATCGCTTGTGGACTCAAAAGACCTATGTGAAAAATCAGCAAATTTGGAAAAACATCGATTTCGCCAACAAAATGTTTCTGAAAACCATCCATTGAATTTGGAGGAAGTCCAACATGAGCTTCGGGGTGTGTATGATTTACCCAGAACTTTCGAGCGCGCCTCCCGTGAATCAGCCAGTTTGTGCACCGGGGGTTGGCGATTTCAGTGTGTGTAAAGCTTACTTGGCCAAAATCCCAGGCATTTGTTTTTTTTTCAAAACAATTTTTTGACTCTGAATACAACCTTTCTAAGTCATATCAAATGATGATTTCAATTGATGTCCTGAAAATACAAAAGAAGTCTTTAAAGAAGAAGACAAGAAATAACCTCCAGGGAGAATATGGACAAGTGAAATAATTCGGCTTGCCTAGAAGCTCCTGTTAGACGCAGAGAGCATTTCAGAAACTCTGGCTTCGCTGCTTCGCTGCAAAACACTGAAGAGAAAGTGTAATGCAGAGCGAAACGGAGCTATTTTTTCTGATTTTTCCAGTTCAGAGTGAACAGATTTATATCCGGGGGTCCAAACTAATCGCTGGGTTAGCTTCACTGCTGTACAAATTTCTGCACAGAATTTTTCTGCAATTGAAGGTGTCAAAAACAGGCAGCGGATGATGGTTTCACTTGGAAGGTTGAAGCGTAAGGGAAATGATCGGCAAAAATTGTTCTCTTAAAGACTTCAGGTTTAGGAACCAATAGGAATTTGCCCAAAATTCGAGTTGATATAGGCCAAAAAAAACGATTTCTCCGCATCCGTTCTTTTTTTCGTTAAAAGAGGCTGAGAGATTTTTCGCCTCGTGGAACCGAGGCTGATCTGCGGTGCAAGGCCTATTGGAGGAGCAGAAAGCCGGTGTATCAATGGTGATGGGGTTAACGTTAAGAGAAATCCGATTCTCAACATAATGTTTTGAAAAGTTTCGGTTGTTATTTATAGATATCGTTTGCCTAGAATTTCTAAGGGGAAAATGTGGCATTTAAGCTTTCAGAAGATGTACCTTGTGGATTTTCAGAATCATTTGGTTTTTCTGTACGAAATCCCGCATTTTACGACTGGTGTGAGATGTTTATTGTGGTGCAACATCTGATGTCCAACATGAACTGAAAAAAGGAGAAGCCAATGTTGTACACAATGATTGCAAAAATGACCTAGTCACTCCATTCTGACCGTGAAAAATCAACAAGTTAACCCAATTTTTGTTGCTCAAAGTTGTTTTGTAAGGCCATTTTGAAGACCTCTGCTTTGTGAAACATCAGATAATTTCCGGAGAAAACCGAGGAGCTAACAGTTTAAGAGATGCCGTACTCTTGCAAACATGTTTTTTTTTGAATCGAACATATGTCGTTTTGAGCTATGGAAAAAATCTGATTTTAGCAGCACTTTTTTGAAGATTCCCCGAGCTGACTCCCAAGAAAGAATGGCTGAATTAGATGAATCGACAATTGTTTTTACCTCACATTTTGCGCAGTTTTTTTTCGCCCCCAAAAAAATCACCCACCACAATTTGGGTGCAGCATTTTTCCATGGACCCAAAGTTTTAGGGGCCAATGGAGAATGAGGGAATTTTCATCTCCATCATAACAAATGTTATAGCTTCAACCCCTCAACTAGCCACCCAGATTTTGATGTAACACATGGCCATGTATGTGGCCCCCATTTAACACTTAGGGCATCATTGGATTTACGAATCAACGATTTCCTTTAAAAAAAAAAACCAGGCGTTACTTACAACTCCTCCTTTCCATTTGGAGTGATGTTTCCTCAAAAAAATTGATGGTCAAGCTCGTTCGGGTTCTTCTAGGAGATGGTGTTTCCATGGTTTTTTTTGTTCCCTCGTCAAAAAACCGTGCCACTGCAGAGGATTTTTTGTTTCAAACATTTTGGCCTCCAAGATCTCCAGGTCCGTCTTCTTTTTCTGACCACTTGCCGTCCCCCGAAGTCCCCGACAACCGGAGACGGTTTCGCAAACCAAAATGGCCCAATGGGCTGGGCATTTTTTTTTTGGGACCGACAAATAATGTGTTGGACGCCAACGTCTAAAGTGCCTTGACTCCGAGGACTTTTGGGATTTCGAGGAGCGGTTTTTGTGGGGCAGCCATGATGAGTTAATGAGGGGCAGCACGTCGAGTTTCTTTTTGGTTGGAGGGTTAGGGAACGGTTCCGTTGGAAACATAGGTGTGTTTTTTGTTAAAAGTGTTTCGGATGCTGGGAAAAGAGTCCGAAAAATTGGGGGTTTGGATGCGTGTGATTTGGAGGTTGATTTTTATGGTTTTGTGCTTGCATTTTGGTCGATGCTTTTGACAGTGCTGGGTCCAAAAACGCTGCCAACAACCATCTCACTGGCTGGCCCTCAAGGGTGCAAACATGATACTCGCATTTCTGCAAATCCCATCTTTTGGCAGTTTTTTCACCATTTTTTATGGCATCCTTGAACCTTGTATTCTTTTTTGGAGGTTTTCCCATTGCAGATACGTCCAAGTGGGTCACTAATGTCACTGGGTTCTTCGCCATCCTGTTCGGAAGGTGGGCTGTAACATAGCAGTCCTGGCCCTCCGCCACTCGCAGGAAATGAAGATGATGCCAACGTTTGGAGAGCTCGAACGCCCCAGTGGCTGACACTGCGGTGTCATTGCGGTGTTGATTTGATTTGTTGGAAACTCCCGAGTTTCAAGGGAAAACCCATCTTATTTTGGGGATGAGGAGAGAGTCCGTGGACATGGTGTTTCTTTCAGGTTCTTTCGTGTATTGATTTCTCAAAAGCGTTGCAAGAGGTATTTTGACTCATCCATGATGTGATGTGTCTTGATCTTCTTTTGTCTATTTTTTCCGGAACATACCCTCCCTGAAACTAACAGTTCGCTCCTGAAAATGGATGCTTGGAATACTTTCTCGTTTCCTTTTGGGCAAAAGGCCTATTTTCAGGAGCGTTTGCTGTTAGTTTTCGGGGCTGATGAAGTTCTAGGGACGAAATCCTGAAGGTTTTGACCGTAGCTTTTGACCCATAGGTCACTGGTGATCTTGTGTGAAAGCAACAGCCTTTGGTAAATTAACATGGCCATGGCAAATCCTTATTTTGGAGTAGAAAATACGACATCTTCAAAGGACGTGCATTTTCCGTTGCTATGTTTGTATGGACTTTGGGTCGAGATAACTTCCATTTGTCACTCAGAAGCAATTCCTGCTCAGGAACTGTTGATTCACATCAGGATTAATCCCATGGATGTTTCACCGATCTGCACATCCTCATATCAGAATCTTGATATCAAATCTCCCAAAGAAGCGGATCAAAAAGCAGGAAATCGGGTCCGTTTCTTCATAGGAACCGCCCTGGACCATGACGCAAAAAAGACTCCAGGCATGGCAGAAGCATGTTGAGAGCAACGCCACGACACTGGAGAGCATGATGTGGGAAACTGAGCAGACCAGAAGGTCCACCTTCAAAAACCCCGATGTCAAGCTGTACAGTCTGTTAAACTAACATAGCTGGCTCGAAAATGGACCCGGATTGACGATGTGTTCCCTATTGAAAATGGGAATGTTGTTCCATTGCTATGTTACATATGTTAGTTTACTGGAGCGTACACCGTACACCCGCCAAATGGAAGGTTTTGCTCCACCATCTTGCCTCGCCCTTGTTGGAGGCTAGGATGTTAGCTTAAATAAAACAATAGCTTCCCAAAGAATTCTTGCAGTGAATATATCCGTATTATATTTTAAGCCCCAGAAATTCTGAAAAAGAATCTTGAAAAACTAGATTCGCCGACACTTTTAAATGGCCAAGTGGCTTCCAATTGAAACTGTAAGGTGATTTTGGAATTATAATCCTTGGGAAATCAGGATCCATATGAATAGAGTTTACAGGCTTCCGAAAACCACATCCAAACGTCCGAAAAAAGCACCAAAGACTCACATTTCAATTCCAAAACGAAAAAAGAGACAAAGACATTCACATTGGACAAACTTTACAAACGTATATTATTGAACATGTATTTTTGGTCGTTTCTTCACTGAAACGAGAATTTTTCGGAGAAAAGTTTGCGCCTTTACATTCGGTCAGTGACAGTGATTTCGTTTCAACAGCTTCACATTCAACCTCGACACTGCAGATTCCAAATGAGCCACAAAAAAACCTTGGTTGGGCAATATAGGGAATTGTACTACCCAGTTATATAGGGATTATGATAAACCATTACCGGGAGTTCAACCGTTTGCCCTTGAAAAATGGTGGTTGGAAGATGATCCTTTCCTATTGGCAAGCTCAATTTTCAAGGGGTTTTTGCTGTTCAACTTCGGGAGGGTATAGATAGAAAACAAAACTTTGGAGGTTTTTTGGGGGTCCATTCGGTGAGGCTGGCAGGTCGATCCACGGCATTTTTCCTTGAACGAGTTCCACCCTTAAGTTGTTGTTATGCCTGAGGCATAGCATTGTGAGCAACGGCTTGCAGGTGGATTCGGTGGATCAGGGGTGCTTGCAACTCAATCAATATGCCCCCCTAAGAACTGATATGGAACCTGAAAATGGGCCATTCCAAAAGGACATTTCATCTTCCAACCATAGATTTTCAGCTGATATGTGAGTTTTCCGGGACTGTGGAGGGTTACTTCCAGCCTCTTGGCTGGAAAAAATCTTCTCCACGAATAGGAAACATTCCACATGGACCTTTTGAAAGGGGGGATGGATTTTTCTGAAAGATTGTCCTGAACAAAAATCTGGTAAGGTTCGTTTTTCTACATCCCATAGGATCCAGGATCCATGTATGGAAAATACCATAAAGATCAACCAAATGTAGCTAAATACACCATACATGGATCCTATGGGCATGTACCTTTCAGACATGAACGGTTCAAAAGACGACCTTTCTTTCTGGGGAAACCTATTGGAAGTGACATCCTGGTGGCTTGAAAATACCCAATGCCTTGGGCAAAGCTGATGTTTCCCCACTTTCGCAGCACTTTTTTGTGATGTTTTTCTTTATGACAAACATGAAGCACATTTGTTTGAGAGACCGGTATGAAATCACACGGGGCATAGCAAAAGAATAAAACCACACATAACCTATATCAGATACCTTTTTTTCCCACACATTCCACTATACACATTACGTATGAGTCGTACACTCCGTGACTCTTTCGCTGAGGCCGCATCGCAATGGAAATCTGAAGCTTTTGAGGCCCACCTTGGGCTGCACCTTGGGCTCCACCTTGGGGACCCCCAAGGCTTTGGGTCTGAAAGAAAACCAAACCTAACGGAACCTAAATTATCACAAATTTGCTGCAGAAACAACTCTTCACCTTAACCTCATATTTTCTCATCATTTCACCTTTCCACCGAATTTTCACGAATTCCGTTGAATGTGTCAGGAATTTTGCATTTTTTCCCATTGAATATGCATGAGTTGATTCATTTTCTCATCACATCACCTGATTCATTGCTTCACCTCATGCGTTTTTGCATCAGCCGACCTGGGTTTCATTGTTTCACCTAATTCGTTTTTTCATCGGCGTTTTCTCAGTTCAGCGTTTTTCAGACTTCATTCACTTGATATGTGGTGTTTGTGGCAAGCTTTTTACCGCACCTTTGTCGGTTCCCATGTTTTTGCCCCCTTGGCACTTATACATCATATCACCTTCTGAGCGCGAAAAAGCCGCGGCCTCAGCCGCCTTTTTTTTTAAATAGGTGTTTCCAAACAGCAGAAAGAACATCATGAATCATGACAATTATGATCTTCCACCAAAAACTACCTGTCTCCAACGTTGTGGGTGAAATCACCTTTCATCCCAAGAGCTGCGAGTTTTGAACCAAACGCCAGCGGGGTGAAAACGCAGGCCATGTCGCCGGAGAACACCCCTGAGGTTCGGGGTGGAAAGGCTGCCATTTTTGAAAAAACGAAGCTTGATGATGGGTTTTCTGGGGTTCGAAATCCCTAAATATTGGGATTTCATGTAATATGGATTGTTTAATAGATAATGTATCACCCATGACATATTTTATCTAATTTTTAGTCTATAGTATTAAAAACACATTCTATAGTATATCATGCAGAGGAATGTAACATGTAAGATCTGTTTTGAAATATGAGTTATTTCTCATTTCAGATATTTACAGGTATAATCTATACATCATGTTTGACATGTAGGAGGTGTAACATGAAAGACAGGTTAACTAATACCTTAACTAATTAAACATAGCGAACACAAACGACAAATATGAATCACGGATGGTTGAGAATTAAGTTGTTTCGAAAGGATAGTACATATTAATCATTCAAGAACACACAACAGATGGCAGGGCATTTGAAATTTGGTATTTGAGGAGTGACATGTGATCGATATAATGTTGGAATGGCTACGAATTCTCCATACAATGTTTACTGTTTAGAAGGAGGTATCGTTGAAATATATTATTTCATATCTATCGTTAATGTACATAATATTTCTTTCATACCTTTTCCCTTTCACATTTGTGGCCCTTGTGACACCAGTCGATCATGTCATCCTCCCGTTCGCTTTCGTCGAATATAGGCAGTCACCCAGTCAAGGTCGATCAGGGGGGAAGTTGAGGGAAGGTTGATTCAATGGACAAACTGGAAGCGGCAGAATCATTGCCAATTAAAATTGGTTGGCCAAGAACTCACTCAATGGTTTGATTTTTTTTGAAGTTTATATTTTGGTGATGGCATTTAAAAGTTGACATGACTTTTTTGGTGACCCATCAACATACTGTACCATTTGATTCTGCGAGAGAACAAAACACACTTCAAACAAAACGATGTGATGCATGTGGTTCAGGTGGTCGGTAGATTTTTGTGTTTCTCGGGGATACCAAGGTTTGTAGGCCTCAGAAATTCTGAGAAAATCTTAGTTTCATTAGTCAGAAAACTCCAACAAATACTTTAAAAAAATGTCACCTATTCCACAAGTTTTTGGAGGCATTTTGATGGCTTGAAATTCCATCAAAATTCATGTTGGTCCAAATTTTGATGGCACGAAGAAGGGGTGTCCAAAGGGGGGTATCCGGGTATCCCCAATCTTCACTGTGGTCTCTTGTGGTTTCCTATGGTTCCCCTAATGTTCGTTAAGGAACCCTAAGGGTTCCCAGTTATCCTCTCCCCTTCAACCTTTCCCCGTCAGGAACCTAATAGGATTTGACCCAACAAATTCTGAGAATTCTCCGTCCTTCTGTCTAAGCGGGGATTCCAATCACCAATTTGAGTAGTGAAAAAGACACCTCGTGGTTGTTTAGGTTATCCCAGACTATGCAACCCATTTGCGCAGGGTCGAAAAAAACCCATGGAAAGATTCCATCGTGTCATTAGCCAACATCTCATGGAATGTAACCGACTCGTCTATGGTTTTTGTGGCACGCACTTGGGAACTTTGACGATACTTTGAATGGATGATTCGATGATGATTCACCCTTAACTTTCCACATATTTGAGAGCACATCTCTGGGAAACCATCCCTTGATATCACTGGGAGTTGGCTGAGATTTTCACCCCAAAACCAGCGAGTTTTTTCAATGAATCTTGAATTTCATCAGGGATCAGGATCCTAAAAAAAATATGCATCCATAGGAGCTTTTTGGAGTTTTTTTAAACCAAATTCGGTTGTATTCCAACTCTATACCCTCAAGGTGGATGGAGGTGCCTTTCTTGTTTTGCTGGGAGATCGTGTGCTGGGCAGTAAAAACCGAGTCGAATCACCAGGTCGGCGTTGACACAGCCACTGGTGAATGAGGCGCTTTGGAGCTCCAAAGCTCATTTTTTGGGACGAGATTGGTGGTAAAAAGTGATGGATCTATACCTAGACCCTCCAAGGGTGTCAAATTTTAGCCCCTGGGTCTGTTTTTGGTGGTTAAGGGGCTCAAATTTCATACCCTTGGAGGATTCAGGTATATACATATTGGGTTGTCCCGTTGTCCCCCTTCCCAGTTTTTTTTGTCACCACCAGGATTTCCTACGTTTTTAGTCGGGAATCTCTTTAAGCCTTCATTTGCCACTGTTACTGGAAAGGGGGATAACCCTCAATATGTATACATGATTCATATAGTAAGTCCATCCCGATTCTGAGGTAAAGTGACATTGACATTTGTCATTTTTTTTAAAGTGTAAAAAGAGTCGATACTGAAGTTTTTTTTCTAAAATTGACCCAAGTTGATTTCCTCTTTTTACATGAAGCATGATGATTTTTTACGCAAAAAATAGGGACATCTTGTCTTTAACATGATGATCTTATTGATGTCCTGAAGTTTTCAGGACCTTGAAGTTTTGGGTTCATCGGACTCATAAAGTTGTTCTGAACAAGATACCAAGATCCCTGAAACATGATGACGCTTTCCCCAAAAAATACCCTCTGGAAAATTACCATCATGGGAACCCAAAAAAAGGAGGTTTTTCAAGATGATGGAAGATGGGGTGAACATCCCAACTTGAATTTTTCCTCAAAGGTTGTGGGAAATTGCTTGGTTCGGTGCCATTTTGAAAACTCGATTTGTTGGATGAATCTTCGTACCGAAAGGTCACGTCCATGAAAGGATATATCCCCCTATGGATTTGATGATTAGTCAACGAGTCCAGATCCCACCTTTGGAAAGGAAGGATTCATCTTCGACAGCGTTTTTGGGAAGGGATATGTCAGTTCCGAGGGTAGTTGATTCATGTGGGGATGATTTTTCTAGCCTTTTTTTGACCGGGAGTGTTGTTCCAAAGAACCTCAAAAAACTCTTCATGAATCATCATCAACCAGTATCTCCTGCATCTTCCTAGGTGTTTTTTTTGCTTGTCTTCGAATTTGGTGTGTTGGAAAGCATGAGTTCCAAAGGTCACGCTGCCTCGCATGTTGCGGGCGCGCAGGTGGTGTGTTCCAAGTTTACCGACACGGTCTTCCAACTTTGGGATGAAGGGCTTGGGAACTTAAGACTTTTTCGGTGCAGGTTGGTCCAGGGTCGACCCCCAAGGGTTTCCAGGGTTGCCAACAGATGCAACCTGGAAAAGAGATTGATGTGACACAAATCTTCAATTTTATTTTGGGTGTGATTTTCTTGCTTTGCATTTTGTTCCTGGGGTCCAGCGTAAACCTATGATATAGATATATGTATGATGACGGTATATTTAGTAATACATATATCAAGGTAGATTCTTCACTTTCATCATCGCAGGTACCGCTCTAGCTTGAACTTCAAAATGGCTGGTTGTTGCTGGTTGTTGACTCCCTTAGGTATCAACGTTGTGCGTCCAGTGGACAGATCGATGAGGGAGAGAATCAGGACAAGTCATGCCACATTTTCAGGGGAGGATGCAACATTCAAAATGAAGGAAACCTGAGGGAATTTCAATTCTTCCTCCCCCCGGATCTCTCAAGAGTATCAAGAGAAGTATCCAAGAGCCCAACTTTTTTTTGGTCGAAAAATAATATACACTTCCCGCTTGTGAAAGTTTCAGGAGGCAAGAAACATGCGCCAATCTTCAATATTCTTTCCGTTCTGTTATTTGAGTTGCTTCAGTTGCTTCATCAACAACCGCCTACAGTTCAAAATTCAACCCCTCCCGGGTCATGACATCAAGTTTTAGATCCACGAAACATCCTACCTCAACTATTGTTTTGACCTGTGAACGAATCAAGCCTAGAGTTTTTTGACATGGGGGCAAGGAGTGTTTCATAAGAAGAATCTTACATTTTTATGAGTGGCCCCAGCAAAAAAAAATACTTCCCCCCTTAAGGTGAATTCATGATGAAAGTTGATTCAAAGTTGCTCCAGGATAACTCCATCTACGTGAACTTCCTCTCAAAGTTGTGTGAAAACAGTGCATTGAATCCGTTGGGACGCTGAGACTGGGAGTTGAGGCAAACTTTTAACAAACAAAATAACATGTGCTATCTATGGGTGAAGGAACCAGCAGATCACAGCAGGAAGCGGACATGATTTTTTGTTTTCGAAAAAAAACAGAGCTGTGGAGATTCTTGCGGTCGGAACACCTCAAAATGACCAAATATTTCCATAACTTTCCAGCCGATGCGGATGATAGAAACATGAATTTCCACCCTAACCGAAGTCTCTATCCAGACAGAAAAAACCTTGAGAAAATCCAGGCTTTTTGTGGAATTATAGAAACACATTTCAGGTCTTAAGAAGCAGAGAAATCCAGTTTTTTTCTCCCATTATTTTTTAAGAATAACCAGAGGGCCCAACATATATTATGATTTACACCCCCGAAATTTAACATGGAACCTGAAAAGAAGTCCCTAGAAAACGAAGTTCCTCTTGGAAACCATCATTTTCAGGTTCCATGTTAAATTTCGGGGGAGTATGGGGTGAAACTAACTATAGCCATTCTGTTGCACCCGTTATTGGTGCAACTTTTTCTTTAAAACAATGAAACTTTCACCAGGCTTCATCCGCTTCTTTGTTGCTGGGCACAAGAGAGCAACAACGAAAGGGGGTGATCCAAACAAACATTAAAAAACTCATCACTACCAAATTTGGGGGGACAGAAGAAAAATCTGAATCTCTCGGGTTGAACATTTTGGAAAGGTAACTAAAACACGACATCAAAAGTTATCTCAGGACATTTTTTTGGAAGCGACCAAAAAAACAGCGGTGCCTCGGTTATCCTCGGGAAGGTTTTCACGTTTTTTTCGGCTTTTCAACCGTTTTGGTTTTGAGGTCCCAACTGCCCGGAAGCAGTCCAGCGACAGGATTGTGTGGGGGGAGGATTTTTTTGTTGCGTCCAAGGAGCTGGGGAAAAAACACTGCCAGATGAATTTGTCACCTTTAAGGGCTCATTTGAAGATAAAGGTCTATAACGTTTGAAATGTTTTCTTTTGGAAAAGTGTCGGAACAAAAAAACAATGACTAAGTTGAATGTGTTTCAACAATTTTCCCACTCAACAAAACTGTATTGAATGAATGAGTTTTGGAATTCATATTGTTTTGGAAGGAAACAACATATTGGATGATTTCAGGTAATTTCAGGCTAATAGGCTGGTAATTGATTCCAACTTTTTTTTTAAAAAACAAATTGAAAGGATAGGCTTAGATGAATCAAAAAGAGAGGATGATCACCTCCCATTCCCTTGGAATATGAGGCAGTTCGTCAGTTGTGGCCATCGATCTTGCAGCCCGAGGTTCAAAGGTTTAGCGGAACTGTGCGGGGAAACCCCGCTTTATTTGCCCCGATTCTTTACGTGACACCTGTCCACAAACAAAAACAACCACGTTGACGACTGAAAGGTGAACAAAAAGATTGACGGCCACTTCAGAAACCTGGTGATGACTACAACTTTGAGTGCCAGACCAAAAACCAATACCATTACTTTGGCTTTATCTTCCCAAAAAGCGAAAGCTCCCGGACTCAACTTGGCTGAATTTGGTGCACAACCCAAAGCTTTAGGTTCACGTCCCAAGGCACCCCCTACAGCACCGTCCGTGCAACCTGTGCAACCCGTTCAACCCGTTGCACCGGGGCCACGCCCCAAGTTGAAACAGTATCGTCGATGGTTTAGGTGGCGTGAGAAATCGGTAGAAATTGCAGCCATGATTTGGGCAGATCTGCAAGTGGAACTGGAAGGGGAAGTTTCCTTATCCTCAGTGATGCAACGGATTCAAGAACGATTTTGTGAAGCTTTGGGCAAGGATGCTGTCATTCACATCGAGTCCGAAGATTGTGAAACAGATCTTTCCAAACGGGTTTTTGTATGTCTCCGGTGCAACGCAGAAGATTGTACTGCACAATGGGACAACTGGAGACCTATGCAATTAGAAGGAGCAAAAATCATTTGGAAAGATACCATTGATGCAGGATCCTCACGCCTTCCCTCACGATTGAGACCTTGTTGGAATCCGAAAAATCTCCAGATTGATGCTATGACTTTGCATTTTCCAGCCCGATGGATCATGTCGAATCAATCTTCAACAAAGGCGAATAAATGTCCAGAAGGATCTCATTGGCATGAATTTGCACGTATTTTTGGAGAAGTGAATGAGGTTTATTTGGTTCATGCTTCGCAATCAGAAGTCGCATATCTTGTAGTTCACTATCTTGATGAGAAAGGTCCACAAACAGCTTATCAAAAGTTAAGTGGACGATGTCTTTACAATCCAATGGGTCCATCCGTTCCCTCAACCACCGATTTGGTGGCAATTCGTGCGAGCTATGGGACTTTCTCGAAATTGATGAGTCAAGCATTACGTGAAGTACATCAGCATTTGGTACTTTGGACTTCGCATGCATTGCCCTTATCTCCACCAATTCAATCACCCCCACGCGGCTTGGTTCTTGGTCCTGTCTTTGAATTATGTCCTTTGAAAGGGACCAAAGATCAACTGACAGGACGTTGGACGTTACAGTGTCCAGCTGCAGCGGAACGTTTAAGAATTGCACCTTGGGGTCCCAAGAAGTTGGTCATTGGAAAATATCGCAGTTGTAATTTGTGTATCACCTATGAGAAAGCTGGAGTTTCCGCCAAACATGCTGTTTTGTGGTTGGAAACTCATGATGGAACAGGTCTTTTTATTTCAGACACTTCCAAAAATGGCACTTGGGTCAATGAAAAACGTTTATCCAAAGAGACGAGTGAAGAACTCAAAGATGGCGATATTCTGCGAATCGCTGATGTGCCACAATATCTGGTACGACGTTTTCCATCCTTGGACATCTGTCAGAATGAAGGACGGAGGTTGACGGAAACACCAGCGTTTCGAGTACCACCATGTCCCTCGTTTATCAGAGTGAAGCCTGATCGCGATCGCGCTCCGCCAACTCATACGACGAATCCATGGTCCGGTGAAATTCCACGCATTCCGGAGGAACCGACAGAGGAGATGGAAGAAACAAGATCCAACTCCAGCAAGCGAAGGCGTATGTGAAATCTTGGAGAAAAAAAGGGAGAGGTGCCTGAACTTCTGAAATGAATTTACACCCTAAGAAGTTAGATTTGGGTGGGATGTTTTTTTTTTTGATGAAAATGTGTTGCCAAATCTGGGGAGGAGAAGATGCAGAGGCTTGGGCGGTCATGGGGGGCGATTTTGGACGGATGGATTTCCCAGTTTTTTGTTGCGGGATTTGAGCCTTGAAAAACAACCAAACAAGATGATTATTAGGTTATTTCTGGAAGGCCTTAATGGGATACTTCCATGCCATGTCACCACCAGAGATTACAATTTTTATGGGATCTCCAAACTAAACCTTAGGACTCATTTCTCACAACAGGGCAGCTTGGAAATAAAAGATTAGACACATTATACAACCCCCCCCGTAGCTCCTTAGAGAACCTTTTTTTGGGATGATGAAGTTCTGGTAAGAACTTGGGGAATGTTGGAAGCTTGATCAAGGATATTTTGTTGCAGTGAAAAACCCATGGCCGGAAGGGGAGGGGGTGGATATTTTTCAGGTAAAAAAAGACCAGGAAACAGTCCCCATGCAAATATCTCCTCAAACACATAGCATCGAACTATCTCATCATTTTCATATGGTGTTTGTGCCTGAATCATACACTTTTTTTGGGATGAAACAAACATCTTCATCAACAAAAACAAAAAAACAACAACAACCAAAGTCACAGGAAAATCATCAGCAAAAAATCAACTTCAACTCCTTCAACTCCTCCCAAAAACTCGGCTTTTTTGTCCTGGAGGCTTTAAGCATTCTATGCGCTGTTATCACTTCCTGTGCCCAACATGTATTGACACCGAGGTTGCGCGGTGGGTGGTGGTTGTTTAGGGGTCGGATTTGTTGGGGATCCGAAATCCTACCCAGTTATAGTTATATATGTGGGGAGTAAACTTTACGTAAACCATGAAAGAAGGATCCCGGAATTTTTCACAACCAGGATTCAATGGAAAGTACGAGTTCGTTTTTTTTTTTTCCGTGGCTCAGCCTGGTACCCCAAACAACTGTTTTTTCTTTAATGGATGGACATGTTGAAACACGTGTTTTTCCCGTATTGATTTGGTTCGTCATCCACCTGATAGCCAACCATTTTTACTGTAACGTGGATGTTTCAGGATCCAGGTAGATATGAAGAGCTTCAAATGTTTTGACATGATTTGACTGAGCCTCAAGATCCCTAAGATCCAGATAGTGATGATTTGATTTTCAAGGATTGACCTTTTTCTCAATTTTTGATCTAAAAACTTGGATGATTCATTGAGTCATGATGCAGACAACATGCATTTCCAAGTATTTGCAAAAGGATCATTTTTTTGTACAACATCTACATTGTGTTCACTGGAAATCACCCGGGTTCAAACGATTTCCTTTCATCGTCCCGCAGGGCACGCTATTCCTGTCTGGATATGTTGCAACTTTTGGTCGCTTTCTCTTCACAGGAGCGGTGTTTTTTGAAACGTCAACATGGTTACGTTCCCTTAGGAAAATCTATGAACAAAACATTGGGAACGAGAAAAAAAACATCCCACAATGAGAATCTCTGTCGCAAGGAGTCTCAGTCATCAGCTTCATTGCTGGCTCCCTTTTAGCTCCCATTGGTTCCCGAAAAGGGCATGGTCATCACCTCAAAGTTAGGGTTTTATATACCCATGAAAGCCAGGATTCCCGTTATGTGGGATAAGGAGTTGTTGGACCAATTTCACATTTTGTATACGCCAAAAAACTTCGAATACAAGGAAAAGATGTCTAGTTCTATCCTACTGTCTAGTGGTTTTTGCAGGACTATTTGTTGGCATCTTGATGGGTACCTTGATGGGCCCTAAAAATAGTTGGATCAATATTATCCAGTCACACCTCCTGAGAAGATGTCATTTGGACCCCCGAAACCCTACCATCCAAACACCGAAACTCAGGAAGTATTTGGATGTCTAGGGTGGGTAAGTGAAAAGAAACCATCCCAGAAAAGCTGTCAGGAGACCTTGTTGGAACAGATCATTCCTTACAGTCATGTCTTGATGACGGATTCGGTTCCCAAGGTGAGATTTTTTTCGGGGGGACCGGGGCGCGGGGCGATGCACCAAAAATGACATTGTTTGGAGGATGAGGATTCTCAGGATCTTTCGCAAGGAAGTGTTTCGTGGGATTCAAAAAAGACAATTGATGATTCGCAAGTTGGCAGGATGGATTTGTTCTTGATTTTGAAATGATCATTTTTTTCTAAAGTCTATGTTGACCCATGTCATGATGACCTTAACACGAAGGGGGGCGGGCACTTTTCTTTTGTAATTGGTGCAGTTGTAGCTACTCCAAAAAAATGGATCCCAAAAATTATTTGATGTGCAAGTCGTATTTCCCCACCTGTCAGGTGAGGGTTGTTAGATTTTATGTCAGCTGTCTCGTCCTCTGACGTGTCATGGTGGGGATCACTCGAAGTAAAGTCGAAGTAAAGCCATGGTAGTTGTGAGATTGGTTTCTTTTCATAGCCGGGGCCCAGCCCTCCATCATTTCAAGTCGCACCACGAAGGCACGGAGGCAACAATGAGGATTTTCCGAAGCACCCGAAAATCTCCATGATGTATGTTGATTCAGGGTGATGTGCCGTCTACCTTTTGGAGTATAGGTAGATCTTACATGTTTTCAAATCTAGTGTACACATAGAAATCTAGTGTATAGGTCAGGTCTAGAATATCGATATGGTCGGATCGGAGGTATATGGTGTATCTAATAGAATATATGGATATACTGGTTCAGAATATTAATATGTAATATTTTCTTTCGTTTCCACGTACGTATATTTATAATATACACACATTGCATCGGAGATCTCCTTCCCTTGATGCCAGTCACATCGTTCTGAAACGTTCTTTCACAAAGAATCCAGCTACATCATCCATCCAGCAATCTCTCTGAAGAGCTTTTCTTCGAACTTGTTCACATTTGCCCTGGCAAAGTTTAACATGGAACCTGAAAATAAGTCCCTGGAAAAGGAGATTCCTTTTGGAAACCATCATTTTTAGGTTTAATATTAAACTTGGGGAGGGTAGATACTTGACTGAAAAAGCTGCCATGACAACGACTTCACCTTTCGATCGGAATCGTTTTTTGAGGTTCGTGCGAGGGCAGTGGATGTGTTGTGTTGTGCTTTGACACAGGCGGCGGAGTTTTTGGATGAGAAAAATGGGGTTCCAAACCTTTTAAAGTGTCTTGGGAGATAGTGGTCATCACGGATCTTTCTTGGGATGATAACAACCCTCCTCCGAGAAATAATCAGCAACACGATTATTATACACATTGTGTCCGTATTAGAACCTTTAAATTGCCTCCTACAAAACAGATACTGTAGTTTTCTTTTTGTGATTATATTAGCCAGACTGGTTGATATTCAGAAAAATTACCCCACATTGATGGAGCATCAGAGGCAAACCTGGGTGACTTGAGGTTGATGCCAAGAATTCACTTCTTGCACCTTTTGATTCCCTAGTTGGAGTCCAGTTGGAGGTCACTTAACCCTTGAAAGGGTCCCCAAAAAGCTCACAAAGATTTGCCAGGTTCAAATTCGTGTTTTGGTTCATACACCTTCAGATTCATCATTTTGAATCAACAAATACATCAGAATAACAAGAGACCTTGAAACTTTGACAAAACACAGGTTGATTAATTACCATTTATAAACACCATGGGTTATTTCAAAAATGACAACAACAAAAAGAAACGACATTCAGAAAAGTATGGTAAACTCCCTATAACTATCAGTTCGTGCGTGAAAAATGGTCGTTGTTTTCGACGATCCTTTCCTAAAACTAGGGAGTGTATCTTCAACTTGTCTCCCTGGAAAGGTGAAGAATTTGCCTTCGAGCCACGCTCCACTGTTCACCGAGTGCTCCACCGTTGAAGCAGTTTTGACCTTGAAAAAAACTTCCAATGAAGCAGATCCACGAAACAGCACTCAGAATATGTAAAAATATTTGTTCATGAATTCTTGAGTCCTTTTTTTTAAACAGACAACTGTCACATGAAAGATTTGTTTTGGTTTTGGGGGGTTGGAAGATATTTTCAGAAAATTGAGAGAAGTCCATGAAAGTTGACCCCTTTTGGCCATGTTTGTTTAATTTGACCTTTGGAAGTTTCAATTTGGTGCCAGGTACATTTTTCCACAACTCTTGTCGACCACCAACGGCATGAATAACGAACCAGTGGTGCCAAAACTCGGAAAACTGGGTGGGATGTTGGCACTGAAATGGCGAAAGAGACCCAAATTTATGGCACTTACAGATGAAGTCTTTCCTACAACAGAGTTTGCTAACAGATTTCCATTTTTTCCGCTGCTAAGATACTCATTGGATTGAACAACCATGATGTCCGTCTAGACGAATTCCCATACTTTTTTTGTTTTTTTGAACAACATGTCAAGTAACAAACAGTTTCTTAAACAGCAAAATCTTCTTATACACGTCTTTTTTTCCACAAAAAACTACCTTTCTAACAGTTACTGTAATTCTAACAACAAACCATATCAATAAACTTCGATGTACCTGTATGAAGTATATTCCCCTCCAACATCTCTTTCTTGGATTTTGCTCAAAGATTGGTGAAGATTTTGTTTTTCGTCTACATCCGGGTGGCTCCAAACAAATTGTTTTCGGTTGTTTCTTGGTGGTGGTTCAGTACTTGGTACTCATATGTGTGTGGGGGGTGGGGTAATGTTTGCTTGCCATGAATGAAAGGAGGGAGGGACCTTTTTTCTTCAATCTTCAAACTTCCTTTTTTCCTGCAATTTGTGAAAGTTCGGTATCTTGTACTTTTAATCTACCCAACAAAAAAAACATCCTGAGCCTGAAACCCAAAGTTGTTCCATTCTTCAGTGCAACTCACGAAGAATGGGTGATGAAAGAGGGATCTCGAAAAAACAACACAACTGAAATGGTCGGTTGGCACAAGAAGGGGCCCCCCTAGTTATAAGGTATATAACCCCAGCAAACCCTATTTAACCATGGTTGTAAATGGGCAGAACTAGGGATAAAATCCACTTATAGTAGTTCGGGGGCCCCATCTTGCAGGTCTTACTTTCAGTGGCACGGAACTTGGGTGTTTTGGCCACTCATGCGCAGCGCTGTGCGCAAGAGCTGATGGTCTCTCGGAGGAATTCTGTGACCCAAAAAACGTCGAAGGTGAGCGACCACAAAAACAAAGAGACACAAAGATGAGAGGGGGCGTTGGTTGGTTTTCTTGGGTGATGTTTAACATGTTGGACATTCTATGATGGGGAACCACAAAGGGAAATATGTATTTTTTGCATCTGTTTTTTTGAACATTGAAGAAGGTGTAGGGAATGAAATCCTTACCCAGATGACGTTTTTTTTTTCAAAGAATTTACCATCGGGATCCAATTCTCAGCCGATCGCCAATTTGTATCATGGATTGTGAAGCAGCACCGAACATGAACATTTTGAACCCAAACGTGAAGGTATGGAGGATTACTTTCCTTTGCAAACCATGTCTTTGGTATTATATTTCCACATTTTGCCGGCCATTTTTGAGTGATTTGCACCAAAACATCCTGGCAGAGTTTTGGTGAAAGGTAAAATTCGTGCGGTTTCTTCATTCTTCGCTGTCTTGTCAGAGAAGCCAAGAAAATATGAACAACACAGAGAAATACCTTGGCCTCAAAGGCCGTGTTTTTTTGATGCAGGTGACGGGGGTGTCCTTGACCTCGCAACCGAGGCATCCACGCAGACGGACCCGGCAAACTGTGTGGCTGCGGCAAAGATTTGGGAACCCGTTTTGTGCATGTGGGAAAATGAGTGATTTTTTTTGGTCAGAAAAAGATCTCTTTAGATGATAGTATTGATCAGAGTAAAAAAACAACATGAAATTAGGAGAAGTTTGGGCTGTAGATGGATGGCAACCGCGAACAGGTCCACAGTTTTTTTTTTTTAAGTTGATTTTTTTTGCCTCCATAGGTTGGATGTTTGAAACCTCCATAGGTGGGATGTTCAGGTTGTTAGGTTTTCTCCAGATTCGGCCCGGAAGATGCGAAGGACGCGGACATGGAAACGTCAAGCACTGAGACATCATGGGGGGTTCTGTGGGCTGATTTCTGGGGAAGATTCCTTTATTTAACTTTATTTATCTAAGCACCTTAAGCGCAAATCTAAGATGATGAATATATGAACATTTTGAGGATTCAATTGGAAAAGACGAATCAGGTTTGGTGATTTAGATGATGGTTGGGTGATTCCAAATCATCATCCAATACCAAAAACAGCCAAGATTTCCTCAACCGGAAATTTCCCCCCAGATTCCCTCAATCGGATCGATTGGATGATTTCCCGCCCCCCCAAAAAAACAACATCAAACGTCGGGAGAAGTGCTTGGCAGGATCTTGGATCCGGTGGTGCTAGGATTTGTTTCACCACTTTTTCACTTGCCACGTTTTTCGCTTGCACTTTTCCGTGACCTACAGTTGAATCACAAGGGGCCCCCAAGGGAAGCCAATGGGGAAAAACCCACAAACCCTGCGAGGTTTGATGTGAGAACTTTGCAAGAAGCTTTGAAAAAGATTGTCAAGGCCGGAGCTCCCCTCCAACAAAAAGATGGGAAAAAACACGTTGAAACGTTGGACCTTTGTCGACTTATTTTTTTTGGTGGCATTTTGTTTTGGTGTTGTTGCCGGCATTTCAATCTTAAGTTTTAAGAAAACAAGTATATAGGAAAGGGCCTCCGTTGCCTCTAGGAAAGTTCCATGAGATCATACCTCAACCCCCTTTGTTTCGGAAGTTTTTCATGAGTTTGCCCTTCAGAAGTTACCGGGCATTACAAGCAAAGGATGCTTCCAAACAATCATTCTTCAGGGTGGCACGACAATTGGGTGTAAACTGGCAAACATCGTTGTCAACTCATGATTTTTTGAAGCCCTAAAAACTATGCAAACTTCGGGTGTTAGATTTTGTTTCTTACTATATACCCCCTCCTCCAAGACACCAAGAGTGATACAATTTTCCACTAGTACAGGAATCACGGAGTCTTGGGGAGTATTGACAGAATTTCTATCTTAGTTTTTGTATATCTCACTTTGTTGATTGTTTCCAGTACAGCATCTTTGATTCAATAATGGATGTGAAACATTGTCGACGTTCTTCTCTGTACCGTTTCTCTTCAATAGTCCTGGCAGCATTTTTTTGGGTAGCATGACACAGCTTGCATCATTTTTCAAGGTTGTTCCACTAAGAAACACCAAGCAGCACTGTAGTACGGAGATTCGGGACACAAACCGGATTACTGAAACTTCAGACATTTTGCCAGATTTTTTCTATTGCAAACTTGGGGGAAAGCTGATTCGATCCTTAATTCAATACCGAGCTTTTACGGTTTTTGCGTCAAACTAGAGGTCGACCTCCGTGGATGTGTTGAAGGTGGATTTTTTGACGGATTGTACGATGGTAAATCACCATGAAAAAACCACCATTTGGGATATTATGTTTTGCCTTTTCAAATATCTTACGAACAAACTTAGAGTCAAGGAGATCAGATCTTTTTTTCGCTGAAGGAAAATCAAGTTTCCTGTGACATCAAGGGAAAAACAGGGAAAAAGGTGCTCCTGTTTACCTATAATAGTTTGTGTTATTGTAAGGGGATTACTAGCTATTTTTGAGAGAAACATAACAGGGATCAATCTTTCTATGATAACCACATCAACTGACCATCTGAGTGACATCGGAAATGTCCTGGTGAGGCTCTCTTAGAACTTTTGCCAGTTCACTCACCTGACAAAATGAACGAGGCAGAGGGGAATGGAAGGATGTTGGATAGATTTAGGTCGACTTCACATGTAGCTTCAATTGTCCGGTCGAACCGGTTTGAACCCTTAGTTTTCAAACAAACACACATCTGGACAGCAGCTAGAATCAAGCAGAATCCCGCAAAAAAACAACAAAATTCTGACAAAAAGAGAGGCAACCGTTTCTTAGATAATACCCATCGCATTTTTTTTTCAAACAAAAACCATGAACAGGTGGGAATCACGTTGTCCCCCTCTGACTTGGCATTGGCCGATGGGTTCAGGAAGACTACTGGATGAGCCTCAGCGTGAGTCGGGAGGTTACACACGTCGGCCGGTGGTTTTTTTTGTTGTTTTTTTTTTGTTTTTTTTTGTAGGGGATCATACTATACCTTGGGGGTATCCCCCACCCATTAACAGTGAAACAATAATCTGTTCATTTTTATGAAGAGACCCTTATAAACCTTCACTTTCCACTCTTAGTGGGCGGGGATACCCCCAAACTATACCCATCTATTTTAGATAGGCTAAACATAACTACGCCTCTGAGAGGTTGAATTCCCGGCATCATGAACCAATGAGGAGGATAACTAACTCAAAAGGTCACTCAGGAAGGTTCACGTAGCTCCGAATTGGCGCCTTATTGCAGGTGAAAATTGCCTTGCTGCGAAATATGTGTGTCCGAAGTGCCCGGTGTGGATTTGGTTTGGGCCCGGAAAAGCGGGGGAAAAAACTGAAAAACCCAAACAAGCAACCTTAGTATGCAAGAACAAAACACGTATGATACCCGGAGTTCCAAATTCTTTTTATGATTCAACCAAAAAAAAGCCACGTTTTTTCGAGTTGGAGGTAAAAAAAGATCAGCATTTTTTTTTAAGGACAAACATTGGGTTCCTGGTATCTAAACGACATAATTTCAATACGGATTCCCGATCCCCCAACAACGATCCTTCCATGTGGTCCTCGTGACACGGAACCGCCCAGGTTTTAGCCGATTGTTTTGGCGTGGAAGCTAAAGGGATCTGAAGTTTAGTCAGTTTGAAGAGGAGGTCCAAAAAAGAAACATGAAAATTGGTGGTTTACAATAGAGATAGACTAGAAAGTGTGTGATTTTCATTGAAAACAGGTTGTTTGTTCAAATAACGAACCCCACATAAAGTCCTAAGACTCGCTAGCTATGGCATGGATATATTTTTTCTTGCTTACTAAGCTACCGGGCACCCAATATGAGAATCTGCTCTTGACAGCTTGTTGCCATTTTTTTTGATGCTGTTTTTCAACGTCTTTTTGTTTGCAGAGGTTTGATTCGTGAAAGAACAACTATTGGAATATTTCTTGTGACCCAACATCCTGTTTTTTTTTTGTTTCTGGATCGTTTCCTTCCATTTTTTTGTGCCTCTTTGGGTTTTTACTCTGTGTTTTTGTGTTGTGAGGCCGAGAAAGTACTCATAGCTTTCTGTTGCCCTACCTCATCTCCTTCATGAACGATCCTGCTTGGGAGGTGGCGGCCTGCTTGGGAGGTGGCGGTCTGTTGAAAATTTTAGGGGCAGGAAGGTGACATGGTGCACCAGGTCATGATGATTGATGATGATGACGATGACGATGATGATGACGACGACGACGACGACGACGACGATGATATCTTTTTTGTTTTTTCAGACAGAGACATCCTGAATTGTTTCACTGCGATGTCAGGTTCGCGCGGCCTTCTGTACAGAAGCTGCTCTTTTGCCGCGACGGGTGGGACAGGTCAGACGGTTCTCCGGCGGTGTGGAGCGAACGAGGCAAAAACTATCATGCCATAAATCCAGCTCCTTTATATCTTACACATAATATGTACCTCTTGGCCATATATATAATCTACATAGTATATATTGTATGATAGTATAATTGTATGATATATAAGTATGATAGTATAATTGTATGCACACTCCCAGTGGTTCAAATTTTCAAAGTCATAATATTCCATCCTTTCTTCACATCTCGAGAATTTATTGAATCACAACACATTACTTGGTATAAAACTGCCACAGTGTTTCCAGAGGAATTGAGCAACGGCACTTGGCGGCGCGAAACTGCCAAAACTATCCAAAACTGATACATGTCCAACTATAGCTTTTGGATCAAGTTGTTGTGCCCAGAAATCCTCTTGAAAGCTAACTTTCAAAGCCATGGCTCCTAAGACCATGAAAGCGAAGGCCGCTATGAAGGCGATGAAGGCGGCAAAGGTTATGAGCAAGGGTGCCCTCGCTACGGAGTTGGCTGAGGCCGCCGGATTGAAGAAGGGTGAGGTTACAAAGGTCCTGGACAGCCTGGCTGAGATTGGCACCAAGGAGGTGAAGAAAGCCGGCAAGTTTACACTTCCAGGCCTTTGCATGATCAAGACCCGCAAGAAGAAGGCACCTTGATTGCAAAACGGCAGTTGCAATCCACAAAGAACTGAGTTGTATAATCCCCTATGCAACCCAAACAACCAAGGTATTGTCATTGCACATGATGTCCAGGTTCAACTCTTAAGCTTCGAATTCAATGAAACCATCAACAGGCTTTTTCTCATTCATAACTCGACCACTTGTATCAAACTCTTGTGTAAATTGTGAGATAAACTTACTTATAAACCCCAACCTCATCTGGTACCACCATCAGATTTCAATGATCATTTGTTAGTTGGTAGTTCACCTTCTTCACCCAACGTTTTGATTGCTCACGGTGGTCAGGCAACCAAGGGTGGCAAGAGGATGATGTTCGGCAAGGTCGGGAACTCAGTATTGGCAGGTGTTGAACCGTTTTTCATCGATGTCTCGTTTCACCGTTTCCCCGGCCAAAAACTCCTCGGGTGAAACTCACCGGGCCGAATCCTAAGGAAGTGAAAGTCAAGCCACAACCAGCCAAGACTGTGGTGAAGGCCTTTTGCGTTTCCGCACTCAAGCAGCAAATCTGATCCCATTCGATCCGCTGGGATGAAAGGGGGTGTTGAAATTTCATGCCCCCCTGGCTGCAGTCTACTCATTGGGGGAAAAGTGCCACAGGGAGAGTGGCATTTTCCACCAAATTTTGGAGACTCAGCATCTCTATTTTGTACTAAACTACCCAACCTATCTCCAAAGGGGTCCATCAAGCCGTAAGCCGTCATCTGCGGCAATCTGGCTCACGTGGTGAAGAAAAAAAACTGCCGAGCTTTTTAATGGGAGTGGTGGGAGGGCTTGCTGAAGAAATGGATGATTTTCTGAAATTTCAAGAGCTTTGGCCAAAAAGCACTTCAAGTGGCGAATCGTCCAGCAATTGATGGTTATGTCATTGTATGTATTGATGCTTCCCGTACTTAAAAGCGACTCTATATACGAGGATGTTTTCCTTTCAGATGATTTGGTTGTCAAAACATCGACTTCACGCAAATTCAACTTTGGAAGCAAAAAAAAAGGTTCAGTTGGATTTCCTTTCGCCACGAGTTTCTCATCTTTTTTCTCTGGCCGAAAAAACTGTTTCTTTCCAGTTTTCGGATGCCAGGTGTCGTCGGAAGGGATTATTTGGCCATGCCGGGGATGCCCAGAAATTTCAACCCTTTTGGTGGAGGTTGGAAAGGTGACCCCCCAAACTCGTCAACCGTGAGAAAGATAAGAAAAGTTACCCTCCGGTACATAGCTGGCTGGAAAATGGACCCGGATTGAAGATGTATTTCCTATTGAAAATGGGGATTTTCCATGGCTATGTTAGTTTACTGGAGGGTATATATACACAAATTATATACAAAAAAACACCCCAGAGAGTCATCAACATGAAGAAAAAGTCATCATATGAAGCAGTTGCGGCAGACACCTATAGATCTACCAACACTTACTCATAAGGCTATTTTTTTTTGAGATACTCCTCCCATAATTTTTGGATTGCAAAACAACATGCTTCAAGGATTCAATCGGGATGTCCATCGATGGAGATCTTGATATATTTTTAGGATACCGTCCAGAAAAGTAACATGGCAAGCTGGAAAACCAGCATTTCTAAGAAGAGATACAAATGATCAAATTAGTGTTTTTCCATTGTCATGTTAGTTTTCAAGGGTGTATGTTTGGTATGAAGAATTTCAGTGGAGACCACTCCACCTCCCATGGTTGGCAAACGCCGTAAGAAATACCCTCCATATATATACCTCTTTTTGCCGCGCTTTTTTTTTGTCCGAAAATTGCCCCAAAAGGAAAGGATTGTTTTGCCAAACAACCGTGTTTTTCTGTGAGTTTCAGGGATGATATGTAAAGGTCGGGGATTTTCTTCTTCATTTCTTGCATTGGGCGACGGTGCTTGTTTTTTCTTGGGGTGAGTTGTGGGGGATTTGAAACGTGCAATGCTTTCTCTTTGGGGGTGATTATCAATGCGTGGTTAATTGGTGGCCCGGTGGTTTGGGATTCGAATCGGGATACCCCTAAGTAATAATCCCTTATGAAAAGGGGATCCTAGAAATCCAAGCCACCAACCTTAAACCACCAATCAACCATTGGCTGAGATGATGGATGTAATCTAATCAAATATTATATAATTATTTGATTTGAATTTCCGTTTTTCTTCATGTTCCAAGCATCTTTTTGAACATCCATCCTTTCAATTAAAGCACAGTGAGCTTATTTCTTAAAGCCCCACAGAACTTGTGCCTTCGAACAAAAACAACTTTTTAGCTCATTGAGGGAGTCTTAAAAAACAGAAAGAGTCAGAGTTGATAGTCAACCCTTACTGAACAGAAAGTCACATCTCATTAAATACCTTTTAAACCTTAGACCCAAGGGACACGTCCCACCCATGTTTCTTTTTTTTTGGGAAGGGGATAATGAGCGGGAATTTGGTGATATTTAGAACACATCCAGCTGTAAAAATACCGACAGCATCCGACAACCACTTTGATACTAGCTTCTTATGGTTGCACTAGGATATGAAACACCACCACAAGTACTGTGAAACGCCTACAGCATGGGGTGAAGCATTTATACTTCTAGCAACGAATTCTCGAATCATCGTTCCTTTGGTATTCTATATATTTACCTTTTCAATAGGAGGGGGTATATACCATGATTCCATTCTGGCGCCGCAAAATAAACCAACCAGAATTTCAGTACGGAGGTTTCTTCTTCGTCCCGCCACTGCAATCAAATGACTCAAATGACTCAAAAGGGCGATTTTTTGCAGAAAATCTGGTGTTCAAAAGCAACACCTCAACTCCCTCCAGTTCCCACGGATTTTTTTAACTGGCCACAAGTGGCGAGTTGTTTCGAAAAAAATAAACCCCAAAACATCCAGATAGATTCAAAGCTGAGGCTATGAGCAGGCACTTTTAGATCAGGAGATTTGGGATTTTCAGGGGACTTTTTTCCCACTTCTTTTGGATCAGAAAAAACAGATAAGCAAAGGTTGGCTTTTTCGAGTCTTCCTGTGCTTGGGGGGAAAAGACTGTCGTTTTTGATGGCCTGGATGATATATGAATATGTATCGTGTATATAAAGATGGTATATTTTTCTAATGCTATGAAAACATATATTAGTAAGGATATCATAATAAACATATCATTAAAATTTCAACACGACAATTCCACTGTGTGTCTTCCAACAAAAATGGACGTTGGAATCCACTTGTGCAGTACTGTTCATTCCCTTCATAAAAGAAAGGCCAACAACAACGGTGGTTCATTTTGGTTGAATTTAAAAGACTCCATGACTTTCTCATGCATGTTACAAGACGAATCTTTTTCGAAGCCCAAATTCCATGCGTTCACTTTCTCCTGAGAAAGTCGTCGTCGTTATTTGGCATATTTTAGGGGTCCAAATACCTCACATGTTTGGAGGTCTAGGGCATCAACCCGAAGCAAACTTGTGACCAAAAAACTCGACAAAGCTCAAGGAGGAACGAGTCTTGGAGGCTGCATTATTGGCCTTGACAAAGTTGGTGGCGCAACAGGTCTTGTTGGGTTACCTAGGACTTTTCGTTGACCTTTGATCCCCCAAAATGGGGAGACAGGATGGTTCGTTTGGTGATTTTCTGAATAAGTTTCCCCCGCCTAAAAGAGTCAGAAGAAATTTTTGTTTGCATCATTTTCAGGGAAAAAAGTGGCTTGTTTCTGTGTCGTCCAATAGGGTCTTTTTCTTGGTTTCCTTTGAGGGTCAATCCATGATCGAACTTGATATTTCTTGGGCCTGTCATTTGGGGTGGATCAAAACTTTTGAAGTTTGTTGGTGGATGTTCCTTTTTGAAGTTGAGTGTTTTTTGGGGGCGAAAGAAGGATGATTGTTCATCAATGGTTGTGGTGGTACATATTATTCAAACGTCCATCTTGAGAAAAACATCTTGAGAGTTCACGACCATTGAAGATGTCAAACTCAAACTCAAACATCCTCCTCACAACAAATCCCTTCATCCCCTCCCCCCAAAAAAAATCAAAAAAAATCATGCAACGCAAAGATTCATCTGATGGTGTTTTTTTTGTGAACAGAGGCATTAGGAATCATAGCATCATCATCCTCAAAATCTCGACACCACCCAAGACCCAAGGAGACGGCAAAGCTTGGTGACTGTGGCGAATAAGGTTCCTTTCTGAAGGAAATGGGACCAAAAAGGATGATGGGACACTTTTTTTTGGAGGGAGGATGTCCGGAAAAATGTGATACTACAAATTCTATTGAAAGAAAGATATGATATATATATATTTTTTGTATTTTTACGGTAAAATTTCAAACATATAATTGCGACACGGCAATTTTAAAATAAACTCACAGATGCCAGCAACCAGCTTTAGACATTTCATTTGATGATGACACATCGGTGGTTCCCGCACAGGAATACATCGAAAAGATTACGAAAATGAGCTATTTAACTGGAGATTAGTACTTCAATATGAAATGACCCATGAACAAAAATCCCCACAAAATCATGGCTGAAACTACTGCCCACAACTCTGCAAGAGGCCTTTTTTCGGAGTCATTTTTGCTCCACAAAAAATGGACATCCAACCATTGGTTGATATGAAATATATACAGTAAATCTCACGTTCAAGTCATGATGTCTGCCTAACAACAAGGGGTCCTATATAACCGAAAACATATGTTGCACAGAATTCAACCAAGGTTCTTTAGGTTTTCTCTTACCTGACGGGGTGCAGGTAGCACCGTTGTTGGTTCATCCTTCTGAAGAAGTCCGCAAGAATGCCAATGAGGTGATTTCGTTGGGGGAAAATATGTCCAAAAAGGTTCAAAAGGCGACAACTAAACTTTAGTGCCAATGTTTTTTTTTCAATCCACCCAAAAAAACTGTTGGATTTTGTTTTGAAACGGGAACGATGTTATGGGGGCTTGAGTTTGGAATTTGGTTTCAGAGATTTGGTTTGTTTTGCACCTAATTTCATACATTCATGCATGACAGCAAAGAAATCATGTGGGAAGTGTTTCAAAGAAATGACGACAGTTCAGATGAGGACGTGGCATGATGTAAAAATTGGCCGACTGTGAATGGTTTGTTTTTCTTGGTTCAAGCATGGGACCTTTTGCATTGAATTTAGAAAAATGTTCCCTTGAGACATCTTGAGACACACGATTTCACAACTCCAGTTGTTAAAATTTGAAATGTCTTTATACTCATCATTACCTACCAAAAATATGGAGGATATAAGAAATATACACCCTTCTTTGTATTTTGGGACCGAGTCCCGCAATATTTTGTGAGTTGGCATTGGGCCCAGTGGTTGCAGAACTCCAGAGTCATGAAAAGATACCCTTTTCCAACCACAAGTGTTGGATTGTCAGCAACCGTTTTAGTGACTCAGCAATGAGTAGATCAGCGCTTGCTGAGTATGCAGAAGCCGTCCATGCAGCTGGTTCCATTCATAGGCAGGGGCCAGATGGATGAGGACTGGAGTCCTTGTGGGAACTTTCGGAAGCTGTTTGGGGTTAATATAGGGCATGTCTAGGGAACGGACATTTCCGATACATCTCGTTTCAAATTTGGCGGGATTCCCTGTACAAAAAACACTTGATCCAAAGGGGTTGATTTGTCAAAACAGTTGCAGAAAATGAGTTGAGTTGAGTTGAGAAACAAAAAGAGGTCGTGTGTTGAAATCACCCCTAAAGTTTCACAAAAACGAATCAACAACACTTTACCAGGCCAGAGTGGCTCTTCCCGATGTTCACCATGACCTTAGAATTTTTTCTGAAGATGGAGCAGATTCAAACACATGAGGAGCTTCTGGAAGCTTGGATGGAAAAACGGATTCGTGGAAAAAAATGGAATGGCAGCCATTGGGTGGTTTCAAAAAAATGCTTCGCGAAGAAAGGGGGAGCATCCCAAATTTATTTAGCATATCTATATATATATATATATAAATGGTGGTTTCAAAGGTCTTTTGTATTCTTTTGTCATTTTTACTCCTCCGGGAAAAAACATGTCCACATGTGAATATTTTTCAGATGGGACGAATTTTTGGCATGTGAGAATTTTGCCTCGCAAGATGCCAGTGGTGGAAGTGGGGGTTAAAATTGTGATCACCCAATCTAAGATAGAAATGATCTGAGTGGTGAATACGATGGCGGGAGCATCCCAAGTATAAGTAATATTTATCACTCTCTTTCTGTTTTTTTCTTTTGTCTGGAATGTACCGCTGGCAATAAAAGCCATGGAGCTAAGGTGTAATTTTGAAGACCAGCACCTTCCAGTTGGGTTGCTAAGGGATTTTCCCCCGCAAGTGTCATGGTGAATTGACACATTTTTTCCGGCATTTCAAAACTGGAAGGTCCAGGTTGTTGTATCTTTTTGTTTTTTCACTTCAGATTTTTTCGGGATTTTCTAGTTGGCCATCTTGAGTTTCAGATCCTAAGTGGCCGAACAATTGGTCGGTTTCGGTGCAGTTTTTGGAGTGATTTTCACCGGCCCAAAAGGGTTGGAGTCATCTGAAAATATTGAAAGTGCCATGACTTTTTCAGGGACAAATTTGCAGGGCTCCGCAATTTTTCCTTGATTTTCTCGTTTTTTTTTTTGGGGGGGGGATCGATCTCAAAGAAAAAAAATCTGATAAATCATGGGCTTCCCAAAGAAAACTGCTTAAAACCCATAGCCCTTCCCACGCATTTTGGGTCATGAAAAAAAACAAACTTCCAGAGAAGATGCTGCTGGGACTACTTGTACAAGAGTCAACTTGAGATTTTCCAAGAAGATGGTTGTTTGCAAAAATCCGGCATATTCGAACTCATTGGATACTTATATACTATCCATTGAATGAGATGAAATCCAAACATGATCAACAAGGAATCATGATTTCAAGATTTGATTGTCCAAGATATTGAAAACATATAGTAGAAACATCCAAGACCCCACTGTGTGGGGCCTAAGCAGATTTACTTTTTGATACATCTTTAGAATTCCACATGTTAGGCCCGTTAGGCCTTTTGAAGTAGGGCAGTAGTTTTAAGTGTCCTCCTACCAAAAGACTTCAACACATTAGAAATATCTTTTTAAGTCCATGCGCGCGTTTTTTTTTGGTTGATTTTCCGATGTTTTCAGAATCTACCCACTTACCGTGAACAGTTTTCAATTCACATCCACATGTCATGAGAAACACGCACTTCAATCAAATAAATCCACCCTTTTTTTTGGTGAAAGATCAACCAACAAAAATTCTCCCCCCAAAAAAGGAATCCACTTTAAATACTTGCTACACATATGTATCTAATTTTTGGCCAAGGTTTATTCCTCGCCGTTTCGTTTTCGACACTAAGGAGGAAGGTGCTGTTCGTCCCTTTGAAGATTCCGTAGGGCGAGGGATGTTTGTTTCTCATCAGTGGCTGAGTCCTGAAAATCCAGATCCAAACTTCGAACAACTGGAAGTTCTTCAAAAGACCATGAAGAATCTACTGAGAGGCGCAAAAACTGAAAAAGGTGATTATTTTTTTTCGTTGTTTTTTTGTTGTTTTGGGTGAAATGGAAGTGTTGTTTTAAAGCATGCAAACTGCAATGTTTATTTGTTGGTGAAGAATTTGAAGTGTTTTTTTTGGTTCAAAATTTCTGTCAGCAGAACTTGGTGATTGTGAAGACTGAGGTGTCAGTCAGGTAAGCCTTCCACCCTGTGACGAGCTAATTTGGGGTCGTGTCAAGTGCCCCAGTTGCGCGGACTTCAATGAGAAGGTCTTGTGGATTTGGTTTGACTACTTTTCCATCCCACAAAGCGAGGAAAGAGCTTTGGACCGACAGTTGGCAATTGATTCAATTGCTTCATATGTGGCCGAATGCTATTATTTTATCATTTTGTGCCCTTCGTTGCACAATGAGAATAGGCAGACTGTGAGCTATCAGATGCTGTGCTGAGCATAAGTCTTTTTTGTTTGCTTTCGGCTCTTTCTGACTGTTTCCACTGTTTCAATATATGCTCATTTACATCATTTATTCACCTTTTGTTTCCCGGGAAACTCCTTTTTTGATAAGCCCTCCACTCCACCAAAATCATGGTCTTTTCTTGCTTTTAAATCCTCAACCTTAAAAAAAAGGACATGGTCGGAACGTGGTTGGTGCCGCATGGAACGTATGGCCCGAGACCTTCTGAGAAATGATGGCATTCTCATCCAAGTCCAAGTTGCCTCCCGTCCCATCATCGTCCCTGCCAATACTGGTGGCGTGGGGAGTGCCAGCCGGGCACCGGGCACGGGAGACTTTAGCGTGGAATCGGATCGTCCTCGAGTTGGACGCGTCATGAATCGCCTGATGTTCAACAAGCTCCATTCTTTCTTGCAGACAGGCACAGCTTGAAAAAAAAACACCACTTCTTGTGTGTTTTGGCTAAAAAAAAAGATCCCTCTGTTTTTGGTACTGTATTCTGTGTGTTTCAAGACACCTTCTTTCAAAAACACTGGTGCTGTTTCTTCTTCATGCAAAAAACTGCGTTTCCAAATCGCCGTTTAACAACGGTCGCAGGTGATTTTCACAACTATCGTTTCTTATCGAACATGCAACAGCTTTGCTTCGCAGGGCTTGGAGTGGGTTCAATTGAAGGTTTAGTGTCAGGCTTCTTGCCGGAGATAGATCCTTCCACAGATCCCGAAGCTTTTGTAGTGTCTCGTTTCTTACATGAGAACGGCTTCCAAAGAGTACAAGAGCGTGATAAGGCTGGTTGGTCACCTTTATGCTATGCAGTCTTGAGAAATGATCCTTTTCTGGTGAAGGCATTGGTGAAAAGCAAGGCAAATGTGGATGATAGAGTTGCAAAAGCCAAAAAGGATGCCTTACTTCCCAGAAAACTGCCCATTCTACTGCTGGCTGTTGCTTACCATTGCAACGCTGCGATGAGTGCTCTCTTGTCCGCGCGTGCAAATGTCAACATTCGGGGTGCCTTGGGTGAAAATGCAATGACTTCCGCGGCATGCGTCAACAACCACGAAGCAGTTCGGGTTCTAGTCGAGGCCAAGATCGATCCCACGGCCAAGGTTTTTCCAGGCGAGAGGCGTTGAAGGACGATTGAAAAGATAGAGTCAGATAGAGTTTTTTTGTTTTCAGCACCTTGAAGTTTCTTTATTCACAACCGAAAAGATGTTTTTGTTTTTTCAAACTTTGAACTGGAACATGTTGTTTTCTTTGTTGAATTAATAAGGAATATGTATATAGATATACTTTTTTGCTTAGACAATGCTGAGTTTCTTCAAGTGACATGTCGCTACTTGGGATCGTACATGTGACTTGGGGCGGTGTAATTCCGAGTTGGAAGATGGGTGAACTCTAATATGCCAACAAGAGGCCGAGGTTATTGAGAATCAAGCAGGTCATTATCCACCTAGCCATGACGTGTGGATGAGTACGGGAGGAACTGGTCATTGTTGCCAGATTTTGTGTTGGTTTAAAGAAAATGTATGCAAAATGATATCTATTTCAAACGAGATGCACAAGGTTCCACTAGGTGGCGGGCATCATACAAGTTACCATAAGCATCATATATATATATATATATATAACATAAGCTTTTTACAAAAAAATCTTGAATTTTGTGCATGGAGTTTTTACATGATGTTTAAATTGAAACATCGAAAACGACGGCAATCTGCGGCTGCTAAGCTGAAAAAAAACCCAACGTCACGGTGACTTCTCCAAGTCAAAGGGTGACCAAAAAAGACCTGGCAAGTTGAACCCGAATAGGGGCCTGGTATACCATACACAATACAACATGCATCATATATATATAGTGTATACATGATATGCATAGTGTATGATATGATTTGATATTTATGATTTGATGTAGAATGATGTGATAAGATGTGATTTGATATTAAATGATATGATATAACATGATTTATCATATATCATTTGATTTAATTTTATATCATTTTATATGATTTGATTCATTTACCATATGGTTTAATGTCATATGATTTACATAATTTGATAGAAGATATATGATAGTGCGTTTTTAAACAATTCGATATGATATACTTGAATTCAATGTGCCATTAAATACAAGATGTTGTAATCAAGCATTTTTTTGTCGGATATTCGATTCGTATCCAGCCAGCATATCCAGCCACTTCGCGCCAGTTTTCTTCCAGTTGGAATTCCTGGGAAAAAACATGTTTTTTTTTGGTCGGGAATCCGTGAAGATGTAAACCCCAACCAGAATTGGACCAACCTCATCTCCATCGGATGGTATGATGAGATGCAGTTTGTTTTTTTGGTCACACCGGTGTGAAAATTTGATTCTTGATTTGTAATAGATGTGGGTGTTTCCAAAAATAGTGGGACCCCCAAATCATCCATTTTAATAGGGTTTTCCATTATTTTCACCATCCATTTTGGGGTACCCCTATTTTTGGAAACACCCATGTGGACATCAGCCTATTTTGTACAGGCACTAGTGTCTTCAAATGCGGGTGCATCTATGGAAGTTTATTGACGCTGCAGGAGATGAGGAAGTATTTTCCGGTGACTCGTTTGCAACTTTTTCCGCATTTTGAAAGAGATTCTATTTGTTCCGAGGAACCTGAAACATCCATGTGTAAATGGTTGTTTCAGTTGGATGATTCCAAATCCTTACATGGGACATGGTTGTTTAAACAAACATCCATTCCAAACTGCTTGTTTAGAGTTCAGGTTTAATGGAACATATATACCCTAATGTACCACGAAAAGAAAAAGCTCCTCCGATGAAAAAACGAAAACTTTTCCTGAACAACACCTGAACAAACCGGAGGCTCCAAAAAACCCTTGCGTTCACGACCATTTGCCATACCCAATTTCGCCTTGAGAGTTTCTTCAGTACCACTGGCAGGGATACAAGCCCAAAAAATAGAGGGAATAAACATCACCAGGCCAAAACATTTGAATGCGCCCAAGATTTTTGGGATTGCAGTCACCATTTGAAAAGATTTGGAAACCAGGCCCCAACACTTGAAAAGCATCGCTCGGCGAAACGAGGTGAGCTTACGTTTTGCTTTGCACATTGGTCTTGCCTTCTTTGTAGATGGACCTACCATCAGTTATTTGATTTCTGCTGCAGCGGATGTCAATGAACAGCTGGACATTCCGTTCATGAGAAAGGGTGGCCTGGTTGGATGTTTGTTGGGTTGGCGAAAATCGGAATCATCCAAAAAGCGACCCTCAGTAGAGGCCATGGAAGGAACAAGAACAGCCAAAAAGGTAAGATGCAATGCCGGCGTGCATTTGCACTAGGGAAACGATGACACCTGATGACTGCTTTTCTTCGAGCAAATATATGGAAATATGCAAACATATGTAAAAACATGGTCAACTTGTGCACACCACAATTTTCTTTGGTGATGCAGGAGTGGATTTGTGCTTCAGTTTTACTTTTCCCCTAGATTGTTTTTCGCTACAACTTTTTCTCGCACCTTTTGACCAATCAGCAAGTGAGGTACTTGGTGGAGTGTCTTAAAGGCATTGAGTTTGAAGCATCACATCAGCCCATCTGCTTTGACATATTTGGCTTATCATCACCGTGGTGCTACTCCTTTGATGTTTAGTATCTTGGATCGAATCGATGTATATGTCGGATCTACCCCCCCTCCCAGGATGCCAGTCACCAGTAGGATTATTCCATTTTTAGTAGGGAATCCCTATAAACCTTTATTTGTGACTGTTACTGGGTGGGCGGTAGACCGAATGTATATGTCGTGAGCGGAGTTTGTGTGTGTGTGTGTGTGTGTTCTTTTTAAAGTATGAATGTATTGCGTTTTCTTAGAAAACAAAATTGAGTTGTTCAAAAACCCGGTTACTTGCTGTATATAGGGGACTATAAAACCCAATTTTATGGGGCATTATAATAAGCCAAAATAAGGATCCCTTGGAGCTAATCCGGAAAATGGAATGTCATAGTGGTTTTGAACGCTGCTCAATTGCTCAAATCCGTTCGCGGAAAAAGTCCCAAATCTAAGGTATCATGACAGGGAAATTTGAAGCTGCCTCCATTCTGCTCCGCCATGGCGCGCGTTTGGACCTTCGAAATTCGCGTGGAAAAACCGCGGATGAGATTCTGGTCGAGATGCGAACGCCGATCTCTCTGAGCAATTTAGTTTCGCCCCGATCTTCTCCTCTGAGTCCTCTGAGTCTTTCAGAAGCAGAGGAAGAATCTGAAGAGATGATCGAGGTTGCATTCTGATCCCCATGTTTTATCCTGGGAAAAGATTGCGAATTTGTAAGCTACCTCACGTTTGCACTTTCCATCTAACGCATTTTTTGCACCGCTCGGGCGTTACGTGGCGGATGATCCTCCATCCTTTGCGGTGGGAGATCGCTAGTTGTGACGGATGAGATGATCATTCATTTCAGCCATGCGCCGAGTACCTACCTGTTCCATCCTGTTCCAAAAATCCTTCAAAACTTGGAGGTCCTCGTTCTACTTCTTGGGGTCAAGGCAAAAAAAAAGTTTCAACAAGAAAACCACTGACCATTTTTTTTCGGTATTTGCTTCAGGGATATTTGTGAAGTTGGTTGAGATGGCTTATGCGGCATTTCATGTCGGAATACTTGGTTTCCAACCAAATGTATCCTGGGTTATGCTTGGATGCATTTCCTCATGGGCTCAAACAGGCTGATGTGATTGGCACACGAACAGGACTTATCTAATCCGATTTTTCCAAACAATCTTGAGCTCGGAAAAACATACCTTATGTTAGTGCCATCAATCTGAAACTCTACACGGCCAATAGAATCCAATAGAAGAGTTTATATCCTCATCACGAAAAAATGCCGTTCGTCCAACAGGCTACGATGACTATTCTGATTTCTCATGTTTAATGACTTGGATGACTTTGATATCATGCTGACTTGATTTTTTTTTCCAAATTTATGAAAAACAACGATTTGATGATTTGGTGAGTTTCAGCGACAGCTTATTATCAGCTTATTTTTAAGCCATGAGCAAACTTGCTGATTATGCAGAAGCAGTTCATGCAGCAGGTTCTATCGATAGGCCAGATGCGAATTCGTGAGTATGAAAGGAAGTCTTGGGGGAAAGGCTTTTCATTTTCTTTCTTACACTCGCAGAAAATGGTTGATAAAACAGTTGCACAGAAAATGGATGGGAGTTTTTCGTCGTGGCAACAAGAAATGGACGTTTTTCCTTTGGGTTAAGCAATTGTTTTTGTCATGAACAAAAATAGATAGCCGCGAAGCATGTAATTTAGTGGTCCAATAAAAGGTTGCCTTTTGATTGGGTTTGCTATATCGGTGGTTTCCATCATCCCCTTCTATGGGCATAATAGTGAGTTGAAGGGGAGCATCTACAAACCTTGTTTGATTAAACGAGGTCGTCATATCTCTTTGATTGAACTGAGGATGGTCCCTGTGGTGTTGAAGATCCTTTTGACAACACCTTTTCTGATCTCAGCTCTTATAACAACAACTGTATCAGCAGCAACAACAAAAACAGAAAACAGAAGGAACCAACAAACAAACAATCAATCAAACAAACAAGCAAACAAGAATAAAGCGCAACAACAAACGAGCAAGCAATAACGAACAAAAAACAAGAACAAACCAAAACAATGACAAGCAGAAAACAAGAACAGCAAACCATGGACAACAAGCAAGAACAAACAAGCAAACAGACAGACAGACAGACAGACAGAAACCAAACGAACGAACTAACACACGCAAACAAACAAGCAAACACACAATCAACCAATCAATCCATCAAACAACCAAAGAATTGAACAATCAAACAAACAGACAGACAGACACACGCACACAAACAAACAAACAAACAAAGACAGAAACAAACAAACAAACAAACAAACAAACAAACAAACAAACAAACAAACAAAGACAGAAAGAAAGAAAAAAA
>DF240417.1:56695-67939 GCA_000507305.1 Breviolum minutum Mf 1.05b.01
CAACAACAACAACAACAACAACAACAACAACAACAACAACAACAACAACCGCAACCGCAACCGCAACCGCAAGAACAAGAACACATGGTAGGCTCTCCAGGCCTTTCCATTGGCATAAATGGGTAGAGTAGTGGTAGAGAAACAGCCAACTAAAAACGAATCCAACAACTTGCTTCCTGGAGGCCAAGTCGCTTGTTCCCGATGTTCGTGATGGCTTTAGATGCTTTCTTGAAGATGACAAGGATTCAAAGGCATGAAGAGCTCTTAGAAGCTTGGAGGTTGAAGGGTAGACGGCGTTCAGTTGGGCAACGTTCAAAGAAAATTCTGATGAGAATTGAAAGGGATTCAAGTGTATGATGTACGCCCTTGAAAATTAACATGGAGCCTGAAAATCACCTGTTTGAAGAGGAAAGTCACCCTCAAAACTTTTTTGTTTCCATGTTAATTTTCAGACACTTTAGACCAACCACCCAAAGCAAGAGGTATAGCATATTCAGTTCAAGCAGCTGAAAAAAGGGTGCCTCAATGACGATAGATTCGTTTTATGATGGCAATGCTTTTGGATGTAAATCTACAACGTATCGGACAGAACGGATAAATCAGACAGCAGTCAACTTCCTGAGATGCTTTGTCACAATTGAAACATGATCTCGTGATTTTATTGTCGAACACGTTCAAGCCCGTGGAACAATCCTATACTTTAAGACCTTGCGCTCCAGAATTTTGTTTGATGCACCGGGGCTTTTGTGGGGACTTGGCTTTTTGGAACGTCTCCTTACAAAAAGACATCTGAGCGTTTTTTCCGAATGCGTAGCAAAGGGTTCCCGTTTATGAGTGGGGGTCTGGGGGTTGAGCTGTGTTCACCTACGGTGGGTGGCGTGTTCGACGCCGTTAATTCCGTTCGGTTGGGCCGTTTGCAAGAAGTGTTTTGGGAAGGTGACGCGGGATCGGGCTTCACGTGGCAGGCGCATGATTTTGTTGGCATTACGTGGTGAAGGATGATTTTTTCGTGGCAAGGGCAATGGATTCGTGAGGTTTTGGATGTGTTGCGTTCCTTTTTCGTGGTGGGGACACCATTTGCGGCATGTGGATGGATCTGTGACAGAGGCGTTTTGCGTGGCAGGTGCCATGAATTCGTGATGGTTTGGATTGGCCGTGTTGTTTACAGCATTTTTCATGCACGTGTCGTTACGACATGATGGCAGGGGCGGATCCCTGTTTGCTGTCGCGATTCTTTTGTGAATTGCATGCAAAATGTGGGATGTCTGACTGAATGTGTCACTTACAGTTTGTTCTACTTTTTGGCGGCTTCTCACGGGGTGTGGTTTTCATGGCAGGGGCACTACTTTGCGTGTGTTTTGGCGGTTGTATTTGCACTCCCGTACCTTTAGCGAGTCACGCTGTGCATCTGGGAGTTTGCTCACAGAAGCGCAGTCATCGATGTCCCTAAAGTATTTTTTTCACAAAGCATGTTTAGAGTTTGAAGTTGACAGGATCTGCGCAGTTCTTTGGTGGCGTGTACTTGAGATGTCGCCCAGTCATCGCTGTCCCTATGGGAATCTTTACGCAAAGCATGTTTAGAGTTGACGGGATCTGCGCAGTTTTTTGGTGGCGTGTACTTGAGATGTCGCCCAGTCGTCGCTGTCCCTATAGGAATCTTTGAACAAAGCATGTTTAGAGTTTGGAGTTGACAGGATCTGCGCAGTTCTTTGGTGGTGTGTACTTGAGATGTCGCCCACTCATCGTTCGTGTTTTTGCGTTTTGCTAGTGATGTTTTTGGCGCTGGGTCTCTGAGGGGCTCGTAACTGTCTGCCGATTTGTATGTTGGGGTGGGGTGTGGTGGGATGATAATGTTCTTTGCTTGCGTACACTTACTCGATGCTACACGACTCTGACTCTTGCTGCACGTGCTACATGAGTGCTGTAGACAAGTGTTGAAGAGAAGTGTTGGAAAAGAGTGTTGTGGAGAAGGGCATGTTGGAGAAGGGTGTTGTAGAGAAGAGTTGGGGAGAAGTGTTGAACAAGAGTCTTGTATTGTAGAGAAGTGTTGGAGAAGAGTGTTGTAGAGACATGTTGAGGAAGAGTGCTGTAGCGAAGTGTCGGAGAAAGAGTGTTGTAGAGATGTGTTGGAGAAGAGTGTGGTGGAGAAGCTTAAGGAAGAGTGTTGCGCAGAAGTGTCGGAGAAGAGTGTTGTAGAGAAGTGTTGCGCAAGATTGTTGTGGGTTAGTGTTGGGCAGGGGGTTGTGGAGAAGTGTTGTAGAGAAGTGGTGGAGAAGTGTTGGAGAAGAGTCTTGTAGAGAAGTGTGAGAGAAGATTGTTGTGGAGAAGTATTGGAGAGAAGTGTCAGAGAAGAGTGTTGTAGAGAGGTGTTGGAACAGGGTGTTGAGATTTGCCGGACAGAAGTGTTGGAGAAGAGTGTTGTGGAAAAGTGTTGGGGAACAGCTTTGGAGAGGAGTGTGGGAGAAGAGCGTTGCAGAGAAGTGTTGAAGAAGAGTGGGGCAGAGAAGTGTTGAAGAGTGGTGTGGTGGAAACGTGTTGGAGAGAAGTGTTGAAGAAGACTGTTGTAGAGAAGTGTGCGAGAGAAGTGATGGAGAAGAGTGGCGTAGAGAAGTTTTGGAGGAGAGTGTTGTAGAGAAGTGCCCCGGAAGAGTGTTGTGGAGAAGTGTTGGGGGAGATTGGTGTAGAGACGTGCTGGAGAAAAGTGTTTCTGATTGTTTGGAGAGAAGTGTGGGAGAAGAGTGGTGTATAGAAGTGTTGGAGAAGAGTGGCGTAGATAAGTTTTGGAGGAGAGTGTTGTAGAGAAGTGTCCCGGAAGAGTGTTGTGGAGAAGTGTTGGAGAAGACTGTTGGAGAGACGCGTTGGAGAAGAGTATAGATGATACTGTTGAAAAAGATTGTTGAAAAAAGTGTTGGACGGAAGGTGTGTAGAGTGGAGGAAGAGTGTTGTGGAGAAGTGTCGGAAAAGACTGTTGTAGAGAAGTGTTGAAAAATAGCGTTGTGGAGAAGTGTTGGGGGAGGTAGAGAAGTGTCGGTGACAAGTGTTGTAGAGAAGTACTGTTGATGGAAGAAATCCTGCACCGGCGCAGGCATATTTGACAATACACTATGACTTGTACCCCCGCACCCCCTTTTCAATGTTGTGTTCTGAAGCATTGCGCGCCGGTGCAGGATTTCAGTCATTCAACTTCTTTGTTTTGGGGACATTTTTTTGAAACCAATGTTAAATGGGGAGCACGAGGGTCAAGACTCCAAGTGTGTTTGGTGGTGCAGGATTTTTTCCATCAACCGTCTTAGAGGAAAGTGGTGTAGGAAAGTGTTGGAGAGAAGCTTTGGGGGAGAAGCATGTAGAGTTGGAGGAGGGTGTTGTACAGAAGTGTTGGAGAAAGGTGTTGGAAAAGAGTGTTGGGGAGAGGTCTTGCAAGAAGAGTGGTGTAGAGAAGAGCTAAAAAAGAGTGTTGGGTAAGAGTGTTGTGGAGAAGTGTTGGAGAAGAGTATTGTAGAGAAGTGTGGGGGAGAAGTGTTGAACAAGAGTGTTGTAGAGAAGTGTTGGGGAAGAACGCCGTAGAGAAGGTTGAGGAAGAGTGTTGTGTTGACTTCGTTGTTGGGGGCGCGCAGGGCCGCGTGGTGCTGTGTGATAGCCAGCGGCCCAGAGAGGCCGCTGGCTTTTTGCATAGCTGCAATTTTTAGGTCGGTCATGATATTTCTCGATGTGCCAGGACCTGCTGCGGACGTTACTAAGTTACTGGCCTTCCTGTTGCGGCTTGCGGTGATTGACTGTGAAGATGCTGCTGCTGCTGCTGCGGCATCAAGAGTATGCGAGAAAGGAAGGCGACCATTACCAATCTGAATTCGGGCTCGTGGGTTGTTCATTTCTTTGGGTGGCCAGAAATCCGCATCAGCCCGGTGGTGGAATCTGTTGGCTAATTGCATTCAGATAGTGAATATTATTTGGATCTACCCCCCACCCAGCAACACTGACACATGAAGGTTTGTCGGGGTTCCCTTTTGAAAATGTAATAGTGATGGTGGTGATGTGGTCCTGGGATGTCCTGGGTAGATTTAGAGCATTTATTTATTTGACTAGATTAACCTTCCACCAAGCAGCACCCCCGCTTTAAGGGCTGTCACAGAATTCCTGTAATTATTCAATTGCATTTCCAAGTCGCTCACCGTTTTTTTTGGAAAAAAGTCGCTATATATAATGTCGTTTCTTCGATTCCGTTTGGGTTTTCGAATAACCAGTTGGTTCAAATTCAAATATGGATTTGAAAATACATCAAAATATGAAAATGTTTTTTACACATCCATGCGTAAAAACATATTTGGAAATCATGTTTTGCTTTGACTTTGACTTGCGACTCTAAGGAGAAAGGTTTCCTTTATCCCTTTGAAGCTTCCATAGGTCGAGCGATGTTTGTCTCCCATCAGTGGTTGAGCCCCACAAATCCGGATCCAACATTTGAGCAACTGGAAGTTCTTCAACAGACCATGAAGGGTCTGCTGAGAGGCGGGAACAAAATTTCGACCCAATTCCATTTTCACTTTGCTTCGGGCCATCCCCAATGTGGCATCTCTGGGGGTGCATGCATGGATGCATGGAATTTTGATTTGGAAACAAAAAGGTGCCATTTATACGGCCTGAAAAGTACTCGACAACACGTGGGCTTGCTTGCAAAGCCTGGTTCTGTGCAAGTGTGAATGCGCCGCGCACTGGTGTGGGTCTTGCCGTGCGGTCCCGCTGCGGTGTTTGGAGTGAGTGAGTGTTGGGTCTTTCAGCGTGTCCAGTGCAGAATCAGTCGATTATTTTAAAAATGGTATCTACATAACTACGTTCAAGGCACATTGTTCCAGACGTGCAGGGCATACTTTTAATGAATGTGCATGGCCGTTCCAAACATGCCCATCACCGCGGTTCGTTCCAGACCCGTTTTTCGACCCATACCCATCAATGCTTTGCCAGCGGCCTAGAAATAAATCGCAGCACGCATGCAAGAGGCATATGCGCAGTATTGTGCCAAACGAAATGTTTAGATTTCCCAGAAACCTGACAAAACACAGTCAAATACGAAGCTGCGCACGTTGTATCTTCATAGCGCTTCAGCGTCGCCATTACGCTCATAACATATGGCATCTGATCTGACATTGCCTGGTGGCATAGCTTCTGAACACACTGTTGTGATCGAAGAAGGGAGGAAACAGGGATAGATAAGGAGGAGGAATCAAGAGAAAGCGGAGAGAAAAAGTAGCTGTGATAAAAACAAGACAGTCAAGACTTGGCAGATCAGGGACAAGTTGGCATTTTTTTGCTGATTTTCTGACCATGGTTGGTTTGGCATCTTCCCTGACCAAGGCACGAGCAAGGTAAGCCTTCCACCCTGTGACGAGCTAATTTGGGGTCGTGTCAAGTGCCCGACTGCATCGGACTTCAAGTCTACGTTCATCTTTCTTTGGTTCGACTATTTTTGCATCCCACAAGGTCAGGCAAGAGCCGCGGACCGACAGTTGGCAATTGATTCGATTCCCTCGTATGTGGCCGAATGCTATTATTTTATCATTTTGTGCCCTGCGCTGAAACATCAGAACGGGCACACCGTGAGCTTTCAGACGCTACGGTGAGCAAAAACCCAAACATTTTTGAGTCTTTTGTTGGTGGGGCTGCATATAGGTTCTTCCCACTTTCGGACCTTAGACCGACACTATAAAAGTGATATAGTGTTTATTTCATTCCGATGTTGGAACTTCTCCCAACCATTTTTTCAACATGTTCGTGCCGTTTTGTGTCTTTAATCTCGAGGACATGGTCGGAACGTGGTTGGTGCCGCATGGAACGTATGGCCCGAGACCTTCTGAGAAATGATGGCATTCTCATCCAAGTCCAAGTTGCCTCCCGTCCCATCATCGTCCCTGCCAATACTGGTGGCGTGGGGAGTGCCAGCCGAGCACCAGGCAAGGGAGATTTTACAGTGGAATCGGATCGTGGGCGAATTGGACGCTTAGTGAATCGCCTGCTGTTCCACAAACTCCAGTTTTTCTTGAGCATAGGCACGGCTGTTTTTTTTTTTGTGTGTTTTGCTTTTAGTAAAAAAAAAAACCATCTGTTTCTGGTACTGTGATTTGTGTGTTCAAGACACCTTCAAAAGCATTAGATGTTTCTTTGCCATGCCAAACTTGACAAATCACGTTTTGTGGCCCCCTCGGGGCCCAGATGACAATCCAGGTGATTTTCACAACTATCGTTTCTTATTCAACATGCAACAACTTTGCCTTGAAGGGCTTGGAGTGGGTCCGATTGAAGGTCTAGTGTCAGGCTTCTTGCCGGAGATAGATCCTTCCACAGATCCCGAAGCCTTTGTAGTGGCTCGATTCTTACATGAGAACGGCTTCGAAAAAGTAGAAGAGCGTGATAAGGCTGGCTGGTCACCAATGTGCTATGCAGTCTTAAGAAATGATCCTTTTCTGGTGAAGGCATTGGTGAAAAGCAAGGCAAACGTGAATGATAGACTTTCAAAAACCCAAAAAGATGCCTTACTTCCCAAAAAACTTCCCATTCTACTGCTGGCTGTTGCTTACCATTGCAACGCTGCGATGAGTGCTCTCTTGTCCGCACGTGCAAATGTCAACATTTCTGGAGCCTTGGGTGAGAATGCAATGACTTCCGCGGCATGCGTCAACAACCACGAAGCAGTTCGGGTTCTAGTCGAGGCCAAGATCGATCCAACGGCCAAGGTTTTTCCAGGCAAGCTTAAACACCTGAAAAACGCTAAAAAACAGAGATTTTGGACCCGACTGAAGTAAGAATACTTAGCTAGACATGTTTGCAAACTCTGAACTGGAACATTATTTTTGGTTTAATTAGAAAGGATATTATTCAAAGGATGCTGGAGATTCAGCTGACATAGCTATGTGATATGTGGGATCGTACTGCGCTTGTGGAATGTGACACGGGGCGATGTAGTTCTGACTAGGAATTCGCTCAACCATCATTGTGGATGAGTGTGGGAGGAACGGGTCGTTGTGGAAGTCAAACAAATGTTGCGAAATGGTTTCATGTTTGGTTCTACTAGGTGGCAGGCACCATTCAAGTATACATAGTCTATAGATATGTACGACATGCATAAGCTTAATATGTTCCAATGGAAGACCATCTCGTATCTAAGTGTTTTTTTCTTATACCAACCAGTGACTTCTCCAAGAAACTGACTTTCCCAGACCTCAATACCTGGCGGTTCAGCCCAAATCTGGGTTGTGAATAATGAGTATAATTTAATGTAGAACGGATTGACAGGACCATGATAATATGTTTTGATTTCATATGATATACCTAGTCCTTGTTATTTGATGTTATATGATATGGTTCAATATCATATGGTTTTATTTTGTAGATTTCTAATATGTCGTTTACTTCCCGATTCTATTTTATTCAATGTAAACAACCTTGAATCTAATGCAGTATCATATCCAAAATGTTTTAATCGTTGATGTTTTGGTCGGAAATTTGTGTCCAGCCATTACACCCAGCCACTTTGTGGCAGTTTCCTTCCAGTTGACAGTTGACATCCATTAAAATGTAAACCCCAACCAGGATTTCAACATGACTTCTTCAGTGGATGGGATGATGGCATGCATTTTTTGTTTTTGACGGTCACACTTGTGTCGATTCTTTTCTTGATTCGTATATGGTGTGGACATCAGCCTGCTTTGTCAGGCACCAGCGTTTTCAAATGCGGGTGCATCTATGGAAGCCTATTGGCAATGCAGGAGATGAGGAAATATTTTCCAGTGACTGAAACAGCATTGAGCAGCATCAAAAAAAGATGCTTATTTGTTAAACTGATATACCCTGATGTACCACGAAAAGAAAGGGCTCCTCCGATGAAAAAGCCAGACCTTTTGCGAACAAACAAGACCCGAAAAATTGGAGGCTTAAAAAAGCTTTCAAGAGGACCAAGGAAAGTTGGCTTCACCCCGTAGATTCTTTTTTAAAACGACTTTCTTTTTTAAAGGATCTGAGTGTGTCATTTCAAAATTATGACATCGACAAGTGTATATTGTAGAAAAATCTCCAGTAACTTTTCTTTTATTTCATATTGGCCCTGAGATTAGCCGAGATTCGCTGCGTCCTGGTTCCCCGAATGTGTCGAAAATTCCAGGTGTTTTTGGGGTTTTCTCCTCGTGGCTTTAGGGCTTCAGAGTTGGCTGTGATGATTTGGTCGTTGTGGTGATGTTTTGCTTCCGTGGTGGTGATTTTGTGGTGTGTTGGTGTTGGTTGGCAGTGTTGGTGATTTTGTGCGGTGCTGGTGTCGTGGTGACTTTGTGGGGTGGAGTGTTGTAAAGTCTAGAGAAGTGTTTGCTGTAGATTTTTGTACAGACGTATGGAATAGTGTTGTTGCAAAGTGTTGTGGAAGAGTTTTGTAAAGAACTGTAGAGGAGGTGTTGCGGAGGAGTGCGTTTGTTGCAGTCACATTCGCACACTGGTGGCACTGGTCCCAGTGTTTTTTGCATAGTGGAGCGTTTCAAACGGACATGGCCTTTTGGCTTTAGTTTGTAATTTGCCTACAACCCATTGTAGAGTAGGTTCGGATCATGAAGCATCATGAAGCTTTGCTTATTGAAACAACCACCGGGTCAAGGCATGATCTCATGAACAACTGTTCGCTGAGAATGCAGCTACAACAACTTGGTTGGATGAAGAAATTTCTTCCTGGTCAATCATTGCATGAAAGATCGAAATGCAAGAACAAAACGGATGCACAAACACATTGAAGAGAACCAATTCTACTTCATACCAATCTGGGGTCCAGCTGCTAGGAGCTGCTAGGGTCTCAAATGATGGGGATAGAAGCTGCACACTCCGGAATAGACAAGAATGCCGCAACCCGTAACAACCCTTTCTACAATCCACTGGCAGCTACAAACCCAAAAATGAAGGAAGAATCACAGGCTTTACGCATTCTCTCTGCTCTAAAACGAGGTGAACTTGCGTTTCTCTTTGCACATTGGTCTTGCCTTCTTTGTAGATGGACCTACCATCAGTTATTTGATTTCTGCTGCAGCGGATGTCAATGAACAGCTGGACATTCCGATCACGAGAAAGGGTGGCCTGGTGGTTTGTTGGTTGGGTTTGCAAGATTGGACTGATTCGAAATTTTGGGTGTATTTAATGACCACCGTTGCACCTTCTTTCCGTGTGCAGAAAGAACAGATGGGCTTTGTTTTTCTTCGAAAAATATATAGAAATATGGTGAACTTGCGCACGGCACAATGTTTTTTTGGGGTCATACAGGAGTGGATTTGTGATGCCGTTTTAGTTTCCATGGATTTTTTTTCGCTACAACTATCCAGAACTCTACCTTGGTTGTGCACAAATACAGTCGTTGTATATATTTTGGCAGCCTTGCCTTACCAGCTTTACCTTTTCCGTTTTTGACCAGTGAGGTACTTGGTGGAGTGTCTTAAAGGCATTGAGTCTACGGCATCACGTCAGTCCATCTGCTTTGACATATTTGGCTTATCATCACCGTGGTGCTACTCCTTTGATGTTTAGTATCTTGGATGGATTTGATGTATATGTCGTGTATGTGAACTAGCCTACCCACTGAACATCCCCCTTTAAAAGTTGCTGGGATGATTTTCCTTCCAAAAAGGCCCGAGATGTTGCTTCCCAGGAGGGTAGTATGTGGTTTTTTGGTTTGAATTCATCGCGATTATAGATTTTTTTCAAATCCATTCACGGCAAAAAGTCGCAAATCTAAGGTATCATGACAGGGAAATTTGAAGCTGCCTCCATTCTGCTCAGCCATGGCGCGCGTTTGGACCTTCGAAATTCGCGTGGAAAAACCGCGGAGGAGATTCTGGTCGAGATGCGAACGCCAATCTCTCTGGACACTTTAGTTTCACCCCGATCTTCCCCTCTGAAATTTTCAGGGTCAGAGGAGGACGACACAGTTGATTCATTAATTCAAGAAGCATTCTGACTCCCACTTATTGTGGGAAAATATCGCTGCTCGAACTCGCATGGCAGGATGATCCTCCATCCAGGATGAACTTCTCAAAATTTGCAGTTGGAAATCGCTTCTCATAATGGAGGAGAGGATCATTTTAAGCTATGTGCCGAGTTACCCTTTTTTTTCCACATAAAAATCCTTGGACAGATTAAAGGTTGTGGTTTCGAGGAGTGAGGCTGTAGAGGCTTCACCCTGCATGTTTTGTTGTAGCTGAGATGGCTGAGTTTTGATAGTTCAGATATCTTTCAGGGTATTTAACAGCTTTATTATTTGCCAAGTTGGTTCGAGATCGCTGCCCAATCAAAGGAAAATTCTGGATTTCTCTTGGATGAATTTCCTCATGCCATGGAAACATTTCATCTGTGTGCGCGATCCGCACAGATGTGGATTTTGGGGGTTGTTGGTTTGCTAAGCTAACACCTTGGTACAGTCAGAGAGGGTTGGCATAGTTGACCAGCCTTCTGTCGATTTTTTTTGCACCAACGATTTTGTTCAGGCGGTTTTGTTAGAACATGCTGATGGAAAAGCTGACGCAAAAAAAGAGGGGGTTGTGTGGCCAAACAAAAAACAGAAACAACATCTGATGGGAAATCCAAGAGTGATGAAATGATTGTGGTATGATTCAGCTTCAAAGATGATGTCAACTAAGATTGGATATGTTTTTCTCCATCATATCTTTATATGGCTAGTCAACTTTTTGTTGAGCATCTCCAGCACTTTTTTTCCCACAACAATTTTTTTCAAACTAGAAAATACTGAAACTTGCAGCTTTCACCAGGTGGTAGAGGCTTTAACCTCTGAGCTGTCGGAAGTGGACCAGTGACACAAAGCTGGTGGGAAATCTCTTTGGGTTGAGGCCGCCATGACGCAACAGCAACAACAACGACAACAACAACAACAACAACAACAACAAGAATTGTGAAAAAAAGGATCGAACTGACACATATTCATTTGGTGTGATGTTTCCGGGAAACGCTTGCACTACACGGATCCAAGTTTTTGTAGGTTGGAAGTTGAGCTGACAGTTCCTTCAAAGTTGCTGAAAGCGTGTGTTTTGTCTTTGTCATGGCATTCGCATGGTGATGATGATGATGAAGAAGAAGAAGATGATGATGCTGATGAAGAAGAAGAAGAAGAGAGAAGAAGAGAGAAGAAGAAGAAGAAGAAGAGAGAGTATATACTATACTACTACTACTACTACTACTACTACTACGTACTACGTACTACTACTAACCTACTAC
>DF240417.1:68102-109840 GCA_000507305.1 Breviolum minutum Mf 1.05b.01
ATGGCATTGCATGGTGATGATGATGATGAAGAAGAGAGATGATGATGCTGATGAAGAAGAAGAAGAAGAAGAAGAAGAAGAAGAAGAAGATGATGATGACATCTTCAATCATCATCATTTCGAAGTTCCAAGCCGTTTCAAACCTCAAATTCACCACCCCAAAACACGACAAAAACGAGGTACGTTTTTTTGCTGCCAGCCATTCGACCCTACCTCTTGATGGAGCTCGGGGACCTTGATCTGATGCCACCAGTTATAAGGGCCCGGGGACCATAACTTTATTGAGAGAAATAACCTTAGTTACTAAATGTTACTAATTTATAAGGCCTTTTATAGGGTTGATAACTCCAGTATAACTCCATTCATAAAGTGCTAGGGGGCCCACCTTGTAACAAAGCAACAACCTTGATATTTGCCAACAAAAAATTCGGAAGAAACCTCGAAGTGGTACAAGAAATGCACGAAAAAACAAAAACACCTGAATCACTGTAACCAAAGTTTTTGGTGAATCTGAAGGCACCCAGTTTATGTTTGGATTTATTGTACTGGAGTTTTTACAAACCATTTCAGGTGCTTCCCGCGGAATTGGACCAGTAGGGAATGATGGACAGATTGCCAAGATAAAATCTCCAAACTTAAAGTCCGTCAGATGTTCACTTGAACATGGTGAAAGAAATATTTGACTTCCAACACTTCCATGGAACAAACAACATCAAAATTCATGATGTAGCTAAGCGAGCAAGGTGAAATCCGAACTTCATCAAATGATCCTTGTTTTGGGAGGATCATACAAGCAGCAAATTGATGGTCACATTTGGTCTCATGCGGTGATTTGTCCTTGTTCTTTTTTTGGGTAATACAATGGCCACAACAACAAAGAAGGTTGTCTTAACATGTTCTCTTTTTACAAACAATCATGACATGCATTTCTTCACCATGATTTTTTTTCAACAATCATTTTTTCGAAAAACACCCACCAATTCGCTTTTACAAACCTCTGCTAGGCTAGGCGAATTCAACAAGGGATCGCTTACCCCCAAGGCATTGCAGTTTACAGCAGTTGACCCTTGGGCTTCAACAACCTTCAGTTCCACGGCAAGTCTACCAGCAGGTGCCGTTTTGGTGAATCAGCAAGTTGGCAGGTTGGTTGGTTGGTAGGTTGGTAGGTTGGTAGGTTGGTTGGTTGGTTGATTGGTTGATTTCCACCAAATTTCGTGAAAACATTTGGTAGTGTTTGAGTTGGAAAGCTCCCTTTTTTCATGAAACATAACTTGATGAGATTCAATTTGAAATCAGAGGCTCCTATTGTTGCAAGTGAAGTCCATCCGGTCGCGAAAGTGAGGTGCTCCTGAAAAAAGATGAAAGCATCTTTGATGGCGATGCTTCTGAGTTACTTGGTTGTCCCAAAGAATGATGGTTCAGAGTTATGTGAAGCCACGCTAGATTTTTAGGCGTGAAGTGGAAGCATCCAATGGACCCCGAAATCTGTCAAAACCCCAAAATGTAGTGTTCTTTGTTGCCGTCGCATTCATCCATTTTGGCTGTTTTTTTACATCATTGAGACCCATAAATCTGAAAAACTTTTCCAACAGAGAGCCCTTTCATACCCTGCAAAGTGGGTAAATATCACCTGGAATTTGAAACAACTTTTTAAATCTATAAGGGTTTTCACGGATATTTCGCTAACTTTGGCACTACAAGCTGCCCAGTACTATAGACATACTTTTCACTTATATGTTATACACCCAAAATGATTTGGGCAAGGTCACTCGATTCAACTATGGCATTTTTATGATATCCATGTCAATTTTCCATGGTTTCCTGGCGGTTTCTTTACGACGAAAAGGGTTCTGTGTTTGAGAAGACGCCTACCGTAATTTTCACGCTGGGGTCCCGCTTTTTGAACATTTGTTTTGGATTACCCTCCCTGAAAGGAACATTTCGAGTTTACCAGTTTGAAAATCGTTTTTTTTGTCGAAAATCATGTCCTTGGCAGGCAGTTCGGCGGCTATTTTCAGGGGCAAGAAAAAAATCCAAATTGGTTTCAGGGAGTGTATCAGTTTAGTTTATTCCCCTCCCCAAAGGGTGGTTTTGCTGCGCCGCTGCTTTTATGTCCATGACTCCACCTTCCAGTTGAACATTGCGAATGGGGCCCGTGGTCATTTGGATTGGGATGTGTTTTATCAGAAGCTTTGGGCCACCATTTCGGCCAGCAAAAAGGTTTGTTTTGACCCCAGCGGATTGATGGTAGCAACGGTTGGTGGCTCGCGTTGGTAGGTTTACCATCTTAGTACAGCTCCATGAAAAAGGATGGGCGCTTGGGCCATATGCCAGAATAGTAAACCACCAACATCCAGCAAAACGGGTGGCTACCCGAACTGGGAGAGTACCCTATCATGATGTATTTAAATACCAACACCAATAATTACGATATATATCTATATGATATATACATATATTGTAGTGTAGTGATTAAGAACATCTATACAATTGTAATGTTCTCTATGATAAAAGGCCCTTGAGCACTTTGTACACTTTTCGGCCCATATTTTTCTTACAAACAACTTTTGGGTACTAAAAAAAAATCCACAACCCAAAAATCCTCCCCGGGCCGACCGAGATCCTTGCAACTGCTACGTCCTTACCTGCAACCCTTGCTGCGTTCACGTGGGCTTCACGGTGGACCCAGCTGGGCACCAACTGCCTTGACGGCCACGATGCTTGGAGGCATTTTTTTGGGAGGAAAACAAATTTTGCGCACAAAAAATCCAAAAAAATATTATTCTTAGCATAGTTGCAAACTCTTTAACACAACAAAAGACATGTTTTTGCGAAAGATTTCCGAAGTTCTAGGGTTGAAGAATTTGCAACTAAGTTGAAGAGTTTGCAGCTGAAGAAATGGTTGGGATTCAAAAACAAACCTGGAAGTTGTTTTTTTGACAAAAATCGCTGCAGATTCTTTTTGCAGCAGCATATTCGACCTAATATGACTGGAAAGAAGGAATTGCGATATGTGTTTTTCGCAGCATCAATTTAATTGAACTCTTTCAGCAGGTTTTTTCGTCCAGATTTATCGGTTCACTATCATGTAAGGCTTTTAAAAGTTGGACACACATTCTCCACTTCAAAGTTGTCACAAAAACATGTCATCAAGTTGAGGCCATCTATATTTATATACCCTCCAGGGAACTAACATATCCCACCTTGCAAAGAAGGAAAATCGTCTTCAGAAGTGCCTTGGTAGGGGATAAGTTAGTTCCCAGGAGGGTATAATATATAAACATATATGATATATGTACATATATATATATACATATATGTACCTTTTTTGTGCAACACTATGGTACACTTGGTACCCCCCCTCAAAAAAATTCCGCTGAGGAAAGTGCAATGCCTTCAGTATGCTACGGTGAATCCTCATGTACCTGCCAGTCGATCGCTTCCTTGTTGTGCAGAGGCCAGGATTTTCGTCGTGAGTCGGGCTGCAAAAGATCTCAGCAACGCTCGTTGCGCTTGTGAGTTGGAGAATTTTGGTGACAAATTGAAGTTTCTAAACAAGGAATATTGAAGAAAGTATATCAAGAAGCTAGTGAGATTGTATTTCTCCTATTAATCTCAAAAATCATCACAATCTCAAAAATCGTTACATACATTAGGTAGGTGTGGTAGGTGTATGACATGACTATATATGATAGATTTTTCAAACTTGAGAATGAAACAAAACAAGACATCCAAATGCGTTGAGCTGGATATGATGAAATTTATGAAGATGTTTTTTCGGTGCTGCTTTAGGTGGAGGGTTTTTTTTTACGCATAAGATCCGACCAGTAAGATGCAAGTCATGATTTATGTGGATTCACAGCCCAATTGGCTTCGGTGCATTCGGTGCCTCTGTGTGTTATCAGGCCAAGACGTGCGATTATCATAGCTGGCTGCCAGTGGGGAATGGCAGAGTCGATATGCAGAGGGGAGATGGTAGCGATGATGATGATGATGATGATGATGATGATGATGATGATGATGATGATGATGACGACGGATAGGTGTACATATAATGTGAAACTACAGTGTACATTGTGTAACATAGGTCCGGAATAGGGTCAAACAAATTCTGTGTTTTCAGAATGCAGCAGCTCACCAAGCGTCGGAGGTGGAGGACTTGCCAAGACACACAGCATTTGCACTAAGATGATGCCCAAGAATTTTCAACATCCCTTGGGCTTTCTATCTCTTCAGGCCAGCCCTTCCATATTTTTCCAAACCACGCGGGAAGGAGAGTGTTTGATGTCAATTTTGAGTGGCTGGGAACGTAAATCGGCCGATGGGTAGATCTGCCCTCCCGCTTCCCCCGGCCGAATGCCAGGCCTATTTGGTGAAGGCTTTTTGCTTGCCACCCAAAGTAAATGATCTTGGTTCCTTGAGCTTTCTGGATGGTGTCTCGGTTTTTTCAAACAAAAATTGGCAACATTTGGATGAAATGGATGGATGGATGTTCACATTTTTTTTTCTCCAAATGACAAAAACATACAAAAATGATGTGACATCAAGATGATGACTTTTTTTTCATGCCATAAAATCCACCAAGCGTTTCAATTTCAATGTATTCATGGCATGACATCCATACTTGTAGGATTTGGTCGGGTCGGTGTCACAACTATTGGTCCTGAAAAGAATCTGAATCTTGGTCAACAACTCATCCTTTCAGGCTATTTCGTGGTCAATAAACGTTGTTTTGAGCCATTTTAAAGGCACATGACCATCCAAAGAATCAAATCTTGCACTTCTCAGCTTGTGCGTGGTCCTGTTGGAATGTTTTGGTACTTGTTTTATCTTTGGATTTCTATCAAAAGTCCACCAAGAGCCTTAAGATTCATGACCCAGCAATTGGTCAACATAGTCCTTTTGTTCAGGACTTAGAGGCATAGAACCACGCGGCATTTTCCACTGAACCATGGGTCTGAAATTAGATCACCAACTTGGCCTGAAACGATCCAAGGAACACCGTATTCCATGTGCCGAAGGGGGTGAGAGTTGGGGTCCCGTAGAGACATCAAGTGACCTGGTTGTTGAAAAATAGAGGAGATAAGATTCGATCCATTTATATGGAGCTTGTCATTCTTTTGAAGAAAGGATGGAATGTCAGAAAGTTTTTGTTGTTCACAGCTCAAGTGTGTACCGTATTCAATTTTGATCTCCATTTTTGATTGATTCTATTTTCACGTCTTTATTCTCAAACATTTCCATCATGTGTCCATCAATCTCCCTGCCACATGCTTCCTATCCAAATGCTTGCAATTTTCAGCCGAGCTTTCAATCAAGTTTTAAATAGGTCTGCAATCATCAATAGATTCTTTTAGACACAAAAAAACATAGTATATAAATAGATGTGTTTGAAAGAAAAACACCATACTCTTCTCAAGTCAGTTGTACAACAGTTGTACAACAATCTGTACACTTAACATTAGTGCTTAATAAAAATTACCACAACTCATGGGTTTGGGGGGGAATTCCACTAGCTGCTACGCAACGCTACCTGGCCAGGTACAGCATGCCTTCATCAATTTCCAGTTCAGCCTCTTGGCACAAAAAGCAGGCGATTTTTGCTGTGAAAAATCGAAGGCAACCATTTTTTCAATTGAAAAATATATGCTTTTGGTTGAAGATCTGTGAAAAGAACATCAATATGTTTTTGAACTGAAAATTTGAGGCAACGTGTTGTTTTGTAGTACATGAAAACCACAATGTTCCACCACAATTTCGTTGATTAACAAACCAGCTCACGAAGGGTCTACGCGGCACCTCCACTCAGATTTTGCCCAAAAGGTGAGAATTTTGTATGATTTTGCTTTGAAAAACAGCCAGATTCGAATCGAAGACAATCCCTCATTGTTAACATTGGAGCTGGGGTTTGGTGTTTACTGAATTTTTTGTAGCAAAAACCTTACCTTTTGTTGGGGTTTACCAACCAAAAACAATTGAAGAAACCTGACTCAAATCTTTGGTTTAAGGGGATTTCCAAAGTCAGATTGGTTGATTGGTTGAGCAACTTTTTCTTTTTTGAGTCAAGACCTTCACAACACTCTCAGGTACGTGTAGACACCGATGCAGGTCCCGTTGGTTGCGTTGCCCCCCCTCGGGGGGTTGTGTGGAGTTTTTGGGTAAGTAGGCTTCGGGTTTTTTCAAAAAGGTCATAACAAGCTTGGGACGTTGCAAAAGGTGATAAAGAGTATTCTTTTTGGGAAGAGTTACTTGGAATCTGAACATTTTCATACAAACGCGTATATATGGTACAGTCCTGATTCCACTGACATTTGAAAATGTATCATAAATTATCTTTAAAGCTACTTTCTTATACGTCGTATTATAATTCGGCTTGGCACTATCAAGTCGTATTCCTCCCCCCAAAACAAGCAGATCACTCATAGGCTCTTTAGGGCCTTTGAGAAGAAACTGGCTCCAAGCACCTTGATAGTTACCTTGGCTCGCCGTGGCCTATAAAATGGAAGTTTTTCATGTGAACATCGAAATATCCTCCCCAAAAAAAGAGTCGGAGATTTTTCGAGTTTATCGTTTGTGGCAAAGAAAAACTACCCGAACCTTAGTAGTGATCATTAAAAACTTGTGGCCTTCCCACACCCTGTAGCAGTCGGAAATAATCATCACTATTTTACGAAGGGACCTTTATTGATCCTTTATTAACCTTCACGGTCACAGTGTTTAGGCCAGACCCAAATTTTAACGATTGTTGATTGATATGCATGATTAGGAGTCGGAATCCTGGAATTCAATTAGTAAACATTTCGAATATTTAAAAGAGGCCGGGATGTTTCTGGAATTTTGGAGTGAATGGTTTTGTACTTATGTAGCAGTCCCAACAAAAACCTTGGGTTTGGTCACCCGGATTCCAGTAATAGTCAGTAGTTGATTGTGATGGTCACTACCTGGGGGCCAACCCCAAAGATACCCGTTTCCTTGTTCCGGACTGTGTAAAAAGGGGCGAAAAAAAGGAGCAAATTACTATAAAGCCATTGATCCTAAGTTTCATCAATTTTTTGTTGCTCAAATTCTCAACACTATCGAGGAAACCCCTGTTTCAGGGATGGCCCCACAGAAAAAAAATGCACGGAACAGGTGCAACGCCCTTGTATCATAGCCGCAAGTGGTGTGGGATTGATTCGATCGCAAAGCTAGAAGATCATGGTAGATCATGTTGCTGCATGACAATGACAAAGGTATACATAGATTGATGTGATATGTAGGAGATAATCATGACCATTATAATATTCATGCTGATCTTTTAATGATAGATCTATCTTCGATAGATAGTAAGTGAGATGAATAAGCATAGGAACCGCGATAATTCCTACCGATGATACTTCTCCTACTACTACCAATGAAGATCGCGATCCTAACGATACAAATGGTACTAAGATAATGGTCATCATCAAAAAGATCCATATAAACACCATATCATCTTGCATCATTCAGAACCCTTCGGACATTGATTTGACGTCCACTCTTTAACAATTTTCTTTTGGTGAGATCGTGTTCTTTTCACGAGTTTTATCTGTGATACTTTTGGTGATGTTTCAATCCCAAGGTTGTTTTTTGTGCACATGATTTCAATATTGACGGCGTGTTTATTCCATGATTGATATTTTTTGGAATGATAGTGTTGATGTTTTAGATTTTTATGGTGCGACACATGCTTGGAATTGGTGCGACTCGCCGGTTGGGAATTTCCACACCTCCTATCAAGAGTTTCAGGGAGGGTAACGCCAAAATAAACCTGGTCATTTTTGATGGTTGGAGTCCACGCAAGTCTACATGCTTAAGCATTCATGTTTTTTTCACATTTTGCCCGAATACACCACCTTTTGCCCCAAATCTTGGTGTTGAAATTCAGGCATGAACTGCCAAGCCAGGTTCGTTCCATTTCATGTTTTTTTGTTCGAAAAAAATCCGACAGAGGGTTTGGGATGGGGAAATCGGGTTTGCTGGGGTGTTTTGGGGGGAAAGCTAGCAGGCTCCAGACCAAAACAAACAAGGGAAATACTCCACTAGGTGGTGGTTTCAAACACTTTTTTTAAAACCTAGATCCCTGCAGGAAATGATCCAATTTGACTAATTAGACATTTTCAGATGGGTTGGTTCAACCACCAACTATATCGTCAATAATTACACTCTCTCTAAAACCATCAGCTTTCAAGCATTTGGTGGCAAGTTGGGTGAAAAGGTCCTTTAACGATCGCATTTTCAGGGCTGATCTGTCTTTGGGGTTCTCGTTGTGTTTCCTGATCGCAAGTCCACGGAGAAAACTCCAACATATCTGTAGTGGCTAAGGGGATTAAGTGGCAAAAAGATAGCAGATGCTTGTCAAATTGACGCCATTTATACATCTTCCAAAAATGAAGAAACATCATGAAGACCACCACCTATAGATCCCCCTATGGCCCCATCCTCATATTCTCAAGTTGGTGAATTGCTTTTCCACCAAATCTTTTCGAAAACGGCTCGGAATCTCATGATTGGAAATTGAGAAAAAAACATGGATCAACCAACCTTTTCTTTCCCAAGAGGCCAGGTTGGAGACAAAGATTTTGACCAAACATGACCAAACGAATTCTTTCTGTGCGAGGTCTTTTTTGAAGGTTCAAACATTTTCAAGACCAAAATAGTCATACCCTCCCTGAAACTCACAGCAAAAGCCCTTGGCAAATTGATGGTTGGAAGGCGATCCTTTCCTTTTTAGGGCTCGGCCTTTTTTGCAGGGGCAAAAAGGTTAGTTTTAGGGAGTGTAGATTCCTCAGCGGAATGTTGCGAGCATGATTTTGAACGCGAGTACCAAAGAACGATCCATTTGGACCGCGGCAGCTTCGCAAGAGAAATATAAAAGTGATTCGGAAAATAGTGGTACCCCAAAATGGATGGTTTATAGTGGAAAACCCTATTAAAATGGATGATTTGGGGGTACCCCTATTTTTGGAAACACCCATATAAAAGTGATTCCAGCTTAGGCTAAAGATGCCATTTTTGTCCAACCTGAGTTTGTGGCGGCCACAGGAAGATGTTGATGTTGATGCCGTGGTCTCTGCCAGAGCCTTCAGTTTTGTCATGGTCCATGTTTACCGGGGAGCCCTCCCAAAAGAACGGTGGTGAAACATACAGCAGACTTCAGAAATTTTTCAGACTTCAGACTTCAGATTTGTGAATGTTTCTTTGCTTCGGAAGAAATCCTTGCCTCCCCGAACACAAACAAGCATAGTTATATTGTCAGTGGGCAGGATTTTCCTCTTGAATCTTCTTCTTTAGGGAGGGAAAGGGGGCTCGCTCTTGGTGATTCGCGGGGATTATTGCCAGCCATTTTGAGCAGCAAGTACAACGATATGAACAGATATTATTGTAGTGAAATAAAAGCAAAAATCATGGGTTTAGTAGAGGTCATGCGACATGAGCTGAAACGTGCTCATAAGGCAAACACCTGCTTGCTTGAGCAACTGTTTTTAGAAGAGGAACCCAATTTCATTTTCAACTCTTAGTTTCAAGTGTCTCGACGCCACATGTTGTTGGGAAGTGGATCACATTGTGTGTAGACATTACATCCTTTCATCATCATCGTTCAGTCGAAAATTGCCCAGTTAACTTGAAAAGGGAATCCAACAACCAACACTTTGTCCTGATTTCAAAAAAACACATCGCCCATTTTCCAAAAGCTGGAAGTCTTGAAGGAAATGATCAGCTGGCATTTATATCTTGAATGAAAAGCAAGGGAATTTCAATGCGGCAACACTTGGTCAACATGAGTTGCCTTTGAAACGAAAACGACCAGCAACGAGGTCACTGAACAGTTCGGGTGTCCCGGGTGTCCGTTTCACGCTGAAGAAACGCCTAGCTCGCCTCGGCTCGGCTGGGTGGGTGGGACCCCATGGCAACGCACCACCGTTCGTTTGCTTTGGTTGCCCCCAAAAAGAGGGGTGACTGGAAGACAATAATCTTTCCTTAATTTCGGGGAGCTCTATGTTCAGGGCTATGTTGGTTTTAGGGAGATGTACCATGTTAGGGTATTGATCATTGGTTGTAAGGTAAGAATTCGGTAGGAAAACATAATCAGTCATGAGGTTTTCCAAACAAAAATGGGGGTAAGAAGTGTGTTTTTTCAGCAACGAAAAACTCATGTAATTAAACATCACATCTACAATCTACATATATCGATTGTTTTTGCCTTGAAGATCGGATCTCTGAGTCAGTGTTTGTTTTGGCGCCTGCCGAAAGGAAGCAAAGATTTGAACGTTGGTATTTTCCAAGCAGCACCAGCACCTATGTGGAGGATAGTTGACCCAGATTGAGAAGTATCAATCCATTTGGATGATCCGTTATTATGAAGATAAATCCCGACATTTCCAAGGTTGAACACCTTAAAATACGTATCCTATTACTATAAAATGGTTTTCAATATGCCGTGCTTGTAAATCCCTGCGCCCCTTCTCTGTAACTTATCTGCCGAGGGGTGCGTCAAGAGTTTGGAAACCCAGCCAGATGACAGTGGTGTGTGGCTTGAGGGCGAACTGGTTTATAGGTCCCTACTCAACTCGTAAGAAATACCAAGGTAAGTTTTTTTTTGGGGGGGGGATGACTTTGTGCTAGTTGAGACATCAAAAAAGCAAGTTGAAAAGATGGTGAAACATGATGTTTTGTCCCTTTGTTTTTTTTTCTTCTGATTTTTTGTTTTCCAAGTTGAAAATCCCTGCAACACTTTTTTTTTTTTAAGAAGGGTGTTTTTTATGGTTTGAAGTTCCATTGTTGAGTTTTTTTGGGATCCCTTTCAAATTATCAACCACAATTCCGTGGTTACATGGTTTGCGTCTAAAGAAGCTGAAGTTGGGAACCGGGACCCCCCAAGAAATTGACCGGAAAATTTGCAGGTAGAGAAAAAATACCCTTGTGGGAACAAATATATTCCTCCCCTTTTCCCTAAAGGCACTTTCGAGTCGATGATGATTTAGAATTTCCAAAGGTGGGATATGGACTGTCAGTTCCCTGGAAGGTATCTCACATTCGTATAGAAGATTAATACACCAGTTTTTTTTGAAATGACGGACATGGTTGAACAAGTGGTGCTTTTCCACCGCTTGGTGGTCAGGAGTTTAGGAAATGCATGAAAAACAATGAATGAAGATGAACAAGGAATAGGTTTCACCACCAACCAGTGAAGCACCATCCACCCGCCGGTAATCAATCACCAATGACGAGGGAATGGCTTGGCCAACACGAGATGATCTACAAAGTGCTTTTCAGGACCCTTTTGGATGGTTTTTTCGGGCCAAAAAAACAAACGTGCCAAAAACAAACAAGTAATCCAGTGCGAAGACAAAACAATCAGAAATTCAACGAAATTCATCAACTCAAAGACATTTTAGGTTTTTTTTGGCATGGAACATCCATCGAAAAGGATTTTTTTTAAAACTGGCCCCCAAGGAAAATCAGAAGTTCTTTTAGCTCGTTTATTTTTTTTTAAAATCATCCTTGGACCGGAGAGTTTTAAGAGATTCAGGAGCTGAGGCTTCCGGAAAGTTTCTATAGGTTAACTTCAACTCCCAACGTCCCATGAATTGGTGACTTAGCAACCAAAGCTCTCATGATGATATCATGTTGAAGAAAAGAAAGCACCTCCAAGGGAAGGAGTCCAAAACTCAAAGCCCAAAGGATCGAAAAAGACGTTTTTTTTTTTTGAAATCTATGTCAAAACTATAGATTTTTTGGGACAAAACCTCTTAAGGTGCCTATGATATACTACTCTTATTTACTTTTAAAATCAACTATGATTGAACATATCATATCACATATCATATTTATATTACAGAGGGCACGAAGGGCGTAGAGGTAGAGCTAGATGCTCAACATGGGTTCCGATAGACTCAGAAATCAGACACTCAATTGCCACCCGCCCCAAACAAATAGCAACAAAAAGACACATAAATCTGGTGGCGGGTTGTAAATGTGATGCTCACATTAATGCAAGTATGGTGGGTAGCTATTATTCCGGGTGTCTTGAATTCTCTCATGAACCACCATCAACCATTCTCAAGTCACCCCGGAGTCATATATACCCTTATTATTCCATGAATGTATAACCATTCTTATCCACAGAAAAATATCAATGCCTCTGACTCCAGGTTGGTCGGTCGCCTCCCCAATCCTGGAGGCATATCGGGAAGATGATAGAAAACGTGACAGAAGATGACGTTTTTTTTCAAAGCTCAGTTTGAAATCCGTGCTTTTTTTTTTCCTGTCATCTTTTTTTTTAATGGTTCAGTAGTGGCTGTTTCTTTTTGTTGGGGGTTTGGCTGTTTTTTTTTTGTTGGGTTTATATAGTAATTGTTGATTTTGATGCAAGACGCAGTTGGAACACATGATGGGAAATTTCCATTTTTGCTCAAAAGGGTATCTCCATTTGGAGGCCTCTCAGCATTTGAAGACCAGATTTGGGATTATATTATTTCTGTATTGAAATGAGGATCAATGTGTTTGTTAACTTCTTTTTGGAGGGATCTTTGCAGGAATTGATTAGGATGAAAGAGGTAAACCAATGGACCCTGTCTGCAGAACTGCAATTTTCTGAAAGCAAAATCCTTTGGCATCATTTTTCGTATATCAAGACTTGCGCTTTCCAGGGTCCCAGGGTTTGGGCACATTGGAAATTGAATTCCTTGAAGATTCAGTTTGCTTCAGCGATCTTGACCAGAATTTTGTGTAACATACTCCAAAATTTGGGGGCCACTTGTGTATCAAGGAAGATCCCTGAAGATCCCTGAAGTGATTGATGTCAACGTTTTTTTTGGGGTACGCCTTTCTTTCGGCGTATTCTACCACCATCCTGGTGGTTTATTGGGCGCCATCTTGGGAAGTTTGGGGACCCTCATTTTTTGGAAACACAAAGATTCCAATATTTCAAACACATCTCAGACATCTTGAAATTAATCTGGTTCTCACACATAAACAAACCTACCCTTTTGTTTGTATTAAGGGGATTTTTTTTACTTTCCTTTTATGGTGTAAATCACCATGAATTAGCATCATTTGAAGCCCTGGTTCCAGGCCTAAAGGACAACTGCTGACCACCCTTTATGAGTTGGGGACTCAGCTTGGAATGTTGGTCGGGATGGTTGTTGGGTTGGTTGATGTTCAGAGGGAAGCAAGGGGATGATGATCATTTTCCCACATGTGTTAGGTGGGGATGCTGCTGCTGCTGATGGTCATGAGTCATGATGATATAAGATGTAAGATGATGGCGAAAGGTTCCGTAAGTATCGGGCTCAGGGGTTCCAGATGTACTGGCAAGGTTCTAAACAGAACCTTGATTACTGGAGCCCCTTCTGCCATAAGGAGCCCTGTTTTGAGCTTTTTGCAACTCCCTAGGTAAGAAGATATTTGGATGATGGGATTGACTTTATTGAATGAAAGAGAGTAGCAAGTTGGTATCAAACATACTGTTGAATGAAGATAGAAATCCTGCACAACTTGAGATATATGAAACCTTTGCAGAAGAATGGACTGTTCTTCATGCCAACTGTTTATTATAGGATTTCTGAGTCATGATCAGTATGAACTGAACTATCACAAGTATTCCACAGTATTCCTATACAATTCCCGGCCGCACAACTGGTGATTTGGGTCGTCATTTTGTAGTGCGAGAAGCGCACTTGCGAGGCATGCAAAGATTGTGTTTTACTTAGGTTCTTTAAATTCAAAACTAGAAGACCTTGGCACATGTTTGCATTTCACATCTTTTTCACTTGACCGGGCAGACCGTAAAAAAAACAACGAAGGTATGCTCATCAAAGTGGAGTTCCAGTGGTTCGCCTGGCGAGAAATTTGTGTGGCTTGAGTTGTTGTGGCTTTTTCTCCCCCCAAAAACATAGAGACCCCAAAAAGGTTTGACCATCAAACCAGTTTTGGTTATTTCGTAATTTCATATATCAAAGTTCATATATTGATTTCAGAAAGTTCTGAGGCAAAACTACAATGCCAGAGAAGTTCTGAAAGCTCGAATCTGACGTCGACTGGCTGAACACGAAACTCAGACTGTAAAGTGGTCATCCCCATCGAGACATCAGACGTTAAGCATATACATTTAATCGGTTATTTTTTCAAAAAATAAGGAGCTGTCATTTGGAAACCGATGTGTTTTTTCGAAACTTTAAAAGGGTAGAAATTCCAGAGACAATTTTCCATTTGTGGGGTCAATCATCCATCGCCAGGTAAAAGCTGATACCACTGATGACAGCCGTGTGCTGGTTACAGCGGGTCGTGTCCGGGAAATGCTCAGCTTCAACGGGAAAAAAAACAAAACAACGACGTCTTCACCGTGGATTTCCGGGGGAGATGTTCCAAAGTTGATGGAAAACATGGGTGAGTTTTTAATAGTTTTTACTTGTTTGGGGATTATTTTTTGAATGAGGAAATTGGAGGGCCAGACCCCAATAAACATTTTCTGTTGGAAGATGACGTTGGTAGAAAACATGATCTGCATATCATTCGATGGGTTTTGATTCAAATGCAGACGTGAAGATTTCAATCTGTTCTTGATGCCGAGGTGTTTCTCGCAAATTCTTGACTGGCCACATCCCTGGGATTCCAACCACGAAGTTTAACTAGATGATTTTTCGAATCACCGGGGTAAACAGAATCTTTCCGTAAAGACAATGTTTTACGTGTCCGCCGTTTTGCCGGCAGCGCATCATGAATCATCTATTTTCGACAGACGTAAGATGAAAAATCACCCATAAGATCCATGGGACTGGCATATTTACCTTCATTTGTAGTTGATGGCATCGTTGGGTGATCTTGCACCGTCACGTGTTTACACCGTAGACACTCCGTGACACTCCTGAAATGACACACCCCTTCAATGCGGCTTCCTTCGGAAAGCTGTTACCCGGGATGACGCCATGATTTCATCCTTTCAAGAGACGTGTCATTCTCCGTTTTAACGCTCCCAACAAAAAAACGTAGTAGATAACCTGAGAAGATGCCACGTGTCATGTGTAGTGCTGCTGTTTTCTTTTCAAAACAAACGAGTCCAACTAACTTTCTTTCAATGGTTACCATTTTGCCACTTTACTTTCTTGAAACTCATGAAGTGGAGATTCTAGGCATATTCCAACTCTTTCTGAATTCATATGCAAGAATTCCTGGAGCTTGAAACAATCACCTTTTGCAAACTTACCAAAGTCAAGGGGCGTATACAGGACTCTGATGTTCCCGTTTTTTTTTCCTTCAATTTTCAAATTAAAACTACTAGTAGGTGATGGTTTCAACTATATCTTTTATTTTCCCGCCGATTTGTCGGGAAAATAATCCACTTGGTTTCATATTTTTCAAATGGGTTGGTTCGATTCAACCACCAATTAGGAAAAAACAAATCCGTGGATGAAGTGGAAGCTGAGGATGGCAATGTAAAGCTCTGGTGTAGGGGAAGCTCAGATCAGACTAAGTGGCTGATTTGTTTTTTCAGAAATGGAACCGGCACTCGGTGTGTTCCAAAGTCGACATTTTGCCAATTCCAATTTCAAAGCTTTTAACCCACCCAATCCCTGAGAATTTGAAACCAAAAAAGAAAAGTCGCCAGAACCCCCCAAAAAACATGTTGAAATCTGTTTAGCATGTTTTTTTGTTGGGTGAAATCTGAGAGTCGGTTTTTCTTCGTTGGTTGGTTTTGGTGTTTTGGTACCGAGGTTGTGCCCAATTGGAGTCTGATACAGCTCCCAGCTCCTTCTACAATATCCAAGTTCCACGAAGGCGATTCTAGGGGGCCGGTGGTTGGAAAGGGAGGAAAGGTAGAAAGGTGATAGATATTTATATATATATATACGTATAGGTGTGGGGATAGGTGTGTGGGGATAGGGAGAAGTTCTGAAAGTTTGGGGGGGATTATTTTTTGTGGATGTTTTGAGTGATTTGATGGATGAACCGTTCGGGAAAGATCACAGCTCGTGAACTTAAATTTGCAGACCTGCGCTTTGGCGAACCTTGCCAGCAATTCTATGAGCTCGGTGTTGTTGCCATAATTCTTTACAGAAGGATCAAGAAAGATCCATGTCAAATCACGACTTTGTGTTGGGTGTTTTGTTTTGTGATCCGAAATGAACAGTTTTTGAGAGGGGTTTTAACTTGGTCTCGCATTTTCAGGTGTTTCTTCACGGGAGTCGTAGTTTTTTGGTGTTTTTTTGCATGTTTTTGCTGAATTTCCCATGATTTCCGTGGTGTTTTTTAAGCGTTTCCAGGGAATCTCGCGATGCTGATGCAGGTGATGAAGGGTGATTTTTGGGTCGTTGAAACGTTTCAACTGGTTTTGCTGCTCGTGAATTTCATTGCTTTTTACTTGGAGCGTTGACACTACAAATTTCATCAGTTTAAGTGTTTAAGGGTAAAAAACTAAGTGTTTAAGGGTAAAAAACTCTGATCGTTAACATATTCGGAAGGGAACAAAAAACCAGAGTCATCTTTCAGGCTGTGCACGTATATAACTTTACTTTGGGTGTACATAAACCTATCCCCGATCCCCGATGCTGTCCAGCCACGATCATGATCTATGCATGTCTTTAAGTGAAGGGCTGTTTCTTTTATTTTTACTTTCTACTGGCAGTGTGGGACAAGGATACATTCACATTCTATTATCTAGCTGATGATTTCTAAGATTTTCTTATTTGTATGATCAGCTTGGAGGAGATTTCCATTTTGATGATACAATTTTCCAGAAGGGTTGGCTCAACCACCAACTAGTTATAACTAGTTCATATGGGTGGGATGAGTTCTATTCTGGAGTATTGTGACATACCTGGTTCACCCACATTGCTCGGTGCCTGGTCCAACCCTTTTACCGCAACTACATTGGTTTGAAGGATTCTTATTGAAGTTGTTTGTGACCCAAAACTGGTAAGTCTTGAAAAAGAGAGAAAAGCATTAAGAAAAGCCTTGACAAATCGAATTTATATTTTGCAAATAATTTTAAATTGCATTTGAGGAGATGGTATGTGCACATATTGGCACTCCCAATGCAACAAAAAGGTGCAAGAGTTACTTGCTTTTTGAATCACAGATAGATATGCTTGAAGGCGTGTTGATGGTTCCTGATAGGTGTCAACCAATACCGTGCAGAAGTATTCAATATCCTGATTGTTTCCTACATGGAATTGTACTGCGCCAATATTGTGTCCATGAGCGATTTATTTTCATTCAACCTACCAACATATGATCGACGTGCTGGACGAAATCCGGGCCAGCAGCCCGGATTTTATGAAAAAGCTCGTTAGTATAGAATGGAAGAAAAAATGGAAGAAAACCTACAGTATCACTTGAATCTACCCCCCCCTACCCAGGATTCGAGTTGCAAAGAAAGGTTTACTTCGGGATCCCCGGTCGCCCCAAAATGCAACGTCATCCTGGTGGTGACGAGCCAGCATAGGCTCCGTGTCCCTTTGACACCACTTTTCAACGGGCGAGCTGTTAGTTTTAGGGAGAGTAGATGTAAGATATTGGTGAATTGTTAACAAGATCACTAATTTTGGCTCTACCAATCCACAGTCCACCCACCACAATGACGACAGGTTTGCGAGCCTTACGCACCATCCGCAATTCCAAGGTTCCCGAGAGAGACGGGGGGGGTACTTTTGAGACGCGAAGTTTAACTCACTGCAGACGTGAGTTTTCGCAACTCGTGTTTCCGCCACGAAGCTTGCTTTAGTTTGGGCGGATAATAATTCGGTCGGTCTTGTGAGATTTTAGGATCAGGCTTCATGCAAAGCAAACCGACAACGACAATAACAGAAATTCAACCCTTGTAAACTTCTGATTCCATGTGTCTGACAGATACAATCGTATTCGCCATTTTTGGGGAACCAATTTGTACCCAATGAAACCCATTGCTCGAGCTCCTATCCACTTTGGGTTTGACGGGTTGGGGTCATCAAAGCTGTTGATACAGCTTGCCAGCGGATGTTTACCAACCAGGCCTTTGCTATGGGAAATGATGGTGAGGTTCTGCTCTATCGTGTATCTTGACGGCCTTGACGTTGATGAGACATGGTGTTGGAACGAAACCGTACAGCCATAAAAAAAAGGGTGGGAGTTCTTCCTTGCAAGCAACCAAAAACCGCGTGTGCTGCAGAAATTGGGCATCTCCGAAGGGAACATCTACTTTATTTCAATGTTTTTTGGTGGAAAAGGCATCTAACCTTGGAATTATACCATTATTTCCATAGGTTCTTCGCCCAAGATTATTTCCAAATGGTTCCAATTGATACCCTCCATGAAACTAACAGTTCGCCCCTGAAAACAGTGGTCCCCAACAGGAAATCTCATCTGAACCAACCATCAATTTTCAAGGGACGAACTGTTAGTTTTCAGGGAGGGTATGTTCCAAAAATAGGGGTACCTCAAAATGGATGGTTTATCATGGAAAACCCTATTAAAATTTGGGGGTACCACCATTTTAGGAAACCCCCATATTTTGTTTCCATTCATCATCCATGGCGAAAACGAGGAAAATCAAAATCCTCGTTGAATCTGAAGGTCGAGTCCAGTCGCAGTGGTGCCAAACTTGTCTCTCGATCCCATGGAGAGGCGGTGAAGGGTTCGTGAGATTTTTTTCCCTCGTTGGAAATCAACAAAAATGGCCCGGTTCTTTTACCGGAAGAAGACAACAACAACAAAAAGCAGGGGGGTTACCAGAAATTTACCCATATTGGGTGGATGAAACCATGAAAATTGGCGGTCATTTATTAATTTATAGTGATTTACGGTGATTTACGTGGCATTGTTTGGGTTGGTAATATCATGACCCTTCAAAAAAGGGAAGGGATTGAAAGTTGGAGAATGTTGGAAGCCTCAATTTTTATTTTTTTTGGGGCTGGGGTTTGAAAGGTGGGCAAGTTTTTTTTGGAAGAGAAGATTTGTTGGTGGAAAGGAGATGGTGTTGGTTTTTTCTTTCTTTTATATAGATACCTGGACCTTCCAAAGGGTGCCAAATGGTTCCTTAAGGGTGTTAATTCACCATCCCTTGGGGTTCAATTGGCGCCCCTTGGAAGATGCTGGTATGCATTTCATATTCATATATTTCTTCCTTGACTTTTTGTTTTCCATTCCAGACGTCCTCCGAAGATATTATTGGACTCAGGGTACAACCACACATGCAACCTGATCGCCAGCCTTTTGAAACTGGATATGGTATGCTGGAAATAATCATGTCCCATTCGTCATCATTCGGAATCATCCGAAAAACACCAGCATGTACTATATATAGATATGAACAACTATGAGCATATTGCAGGTTTCAAGCATCTTACGTCGACATCCAGCCACCAAGAAAAACACATGAAAGCCATCATTGATAGGCCAAAGGTCCAGTGATGGTTATTGATCAGTCCAGGATTCTCAGTGGATGAGTGGATGACATGACCATGATGCCAAACCTGAAAGGTTACTGACACCGGGGAAGGATTAGATATCCGACCTATGGAAGAGGAAAATCATCTTCCCAGCCAGCTTGAAAAAGGGAATATTCTTAGTTAACTCATCAGGGATGGTCATGGATGGTCCAATTCCATTTTCGAAGCTTTTTTCTAGGATGAAAAGTACCATCTACACATTTAATGAAAAGGAGATTCAAAATCATCAATTTTCGTCAAAAAAAACAACAACACCTCAACCTGACGCGGTGATCACCAGGTTTTTTGAGCAACAATACAACAACCCTTTCGACTGGTCTCATCACCACCATGGTTCACCATTACAAAAACCAAAAAAGGGACGTCTGCGCCTGACGTTTGCGGGAAAAAACGTGGAGGGTTGTTGTTTTTTCTTTTTCAGGGGAAATCTAGCTTGGTAAAAATATGATTATTTAACTACCGGAAACATCCAAAGATGAACAACATATTGGAAGTTTAGAAAGGAATGTCAAAGAAGTTGGATGTGTTTTCTTTATGTGACGGTTAATCCTCGAAAGAAACACGGTGTTATCTCCAACAATGGGTTGACCGTTTTTTTTCCGTGTTCCAAATGCCCGGATATGCTACCAGCATCCAACCGAGGTTTGATACAGAGTTAGAATCTTTAGTGCTCTTTGCACAGGCGGGGTGGGTAGTTCTTCATGAGTGATTTGTTTCTGTCTTTTTTTGGGGGGAATAGAGTTGGTAAGAATCCATTCTGATAAGGCCGTTTCATGAGATATCTCCAACAGGTCTGAAAGATTTCAGAATATTTCCTGCAAACACTTGGTTTTGAAGCAGTGAAAATGGAGTGATCAAACCGTTCGAAGTATAATTAGTTTAGGTTAGGTAAGCAAATGAGGCCACAAAGAACCCAGTTTTGTTCTTTTTTCCAAACATACTTCCAGTAGAGTCCCACCAAAAACCAGCGATATCCATCTACTTTCAAGGGTCAGTATTATGGACCAACTGAATGCCTACTTTGTATGAGAACAGAATGATTTAATATTAGAGGAGCGATGCATCATCAAAATGGTGGTTTTCCTTCGAAATATGTTTGTTGTATAAATTGAGAGCTTTTTTTTGGGGGATGATCCAAAAAAACCTCAACAAAAGTTAAACAGGAGAAAAACAACACAGTGACAAGTGTGGAATCGAACCACTAATAAAATAGTCACAATTTCTCCAAGGAAGACGACCTAGGGAAAAACTAAGATGAAACCTCAACAATGGAACCCTGGCAAAAGGAGATTTACATCTTGGGTTTCCATCATTTTCAGGTTCCATATTAGTTTCCAAGGCTTTAGCTTCCATTGGTATTGGTGAATTTCTTGGATTTGATAGCTGTGCTTGAGAACTGTGTGATTGGTGGAGAAGTTGCCAAGAAGGCTGAAACTGCCGAAGTGTCGTAAGAAAATTCATGCAGGGGTGTTGGATTTCCATCACTTTTCATGAATCGATTCGATTAGAATTCCCCAAGAAAAAAAACACACACCCGCGCATCCATAACAGTTTAGGTGGTGGTTTCAAAGATTTTTTATTTTCATCCCTACTTGGGGAAATGATCCAATTTCACTAATATTTTTCAAATGGGTTGAAACCACCAACTAGGTTCAATTTTCAAGGATATTGGCACGACGGAAGTATTTTTCATGTTTAGGAAACAAATGACCTTTGTTTGGGAAAAATTATCAGACAAAAAATCAGATGATCTCGATCTAACCACTATACTTTTTTGTACCTTTTTTGTGTTTCAGTATACTCAGTCACAAACTGGCCAAACAAGTCAAGGTCCAAAAGTTTCCTGTAGGCAAAAGATATATTTCCCAACAACTCCTTGTGGAAAGCCCAGCAAATCTCACCATTGCCATACACATAAAGCGTGCACCAATAAAGGAAATTGCTAAACCAGTTTTGGTTCCTCTAAGCGTTTCCTTCGCAAAAGAAAATTTACATTCAAAAATAGGTTTCAAAATTCATTGTGGAAAGTATTCCCAGGAAGTCCAAGCCGACCAAACTTTGCCCATTGGTAGGATCGGGAATCCGTCTCATGGATCACCCTAAAGACCAGCCACTTTGTTTGGTCTTGGACTCCCAGGGTATTCATATCATTTCAGACCCAGATATCTTGATTGGTACCCTCCCTGAAACTAACAGTTCGCACCTGAAAATAGGCCGAACTTGCCAAAAGGAAACGAGTATTCCGTATTCCAACGGAATCCATTTTCTGGTGCGAACTGTTAGTTTATCCGGAGGATATTTTGTTAAAAAACACACTGCAACTGTGAAGTTCCCACCGAGTCCCGAAGGCACATGGTACGTTGCGCGGTTGGGATCTTCGTGGTCCGAAAGATGCCTGGTCTTTACCCATCCCGTCGGGGGAACCTGACTTACCCTACCCAAAGATCACCCTCCCGAAATACATGGAAAGATGAAGTAGAGTATCATCCTGTATTATCAGATTATAGATTATCAATTTATCATTTCATCCATAGTCTGTTTCGAATTCTTGATAAAAGGTGCCTATACCTATACCTCAAAAAATCCTATCTTCGAATGTTCCAAGAATGACATCGTGGCAATCTCTGAAACATCAGGCCTTCTTTGGGTGTTCCATTGTCTATGGCCACGGAACGCTTGAGTGTGACCGTGGGAACAGCAGGCGAACGGTGTTTTGGTATCTTGGGAGGTGACAAGATGGATTTCGAAGTTGCAAGGTCACATCCAACAGTATATTGACTCAGAAAATGGTGAACATGAGGATTTTGTAGGTAGTTTTTTTTTAGGTGAAATTTTAACACCCATGGTAACAACAACAAAATTTTCAGAATATGCTGAAACACCCGAAACCTGAAATGATTGGTTGTTGTACTAGTGATTTCATTCGGAAAATCCCCTGATTTGGGATGAAAATTTGTTACTCTTCAAAAGGCATGAACCCTGAACCAAATGCGCCTCGAGTTTGCGGCCAAACTGAAATGGCCTTGATGAGGTTTTACTTGGAGAGAATGTTTGTTTGATAAGTCTTGAAATAAGGCCCTATGTTCTAAAGTGTGGTGGGCATTAGGGTATAGATCCACATGAAATTTACGCCATTTCACGGTGATTGATCAGCGGGAGGTTTAGGGAGGATATCACTTATCAGAGCTTGATTTCAAGCATTTGCAGTTTCCAAACACCCAAAAAGCATCAAAGCACCCCAAGCTGACAGCACGTGAGAAGTGTGAGAATGTTTGGATTTTAACATCTCTAACTGGCCGACAATTTTACCTCCTTCCAAATCTGATTTTGGTGACACAGTCACCTCAGAATTACCATGGATTTATTTGGTCCCAAAATTGCCAGCCAGAAAATCATAGGTTTTTTTGTTGAGAATTGCTGAAGAAATGATGATGTTGTGGATGCATTGGCGATTGAAATTCATCAAAATCAACTCGCAGCCATTTTTGGTGATTGCCGTGTGAAACGCCCTTAAAAAAACTCCTTGCCGCCCAAAGTCAACGATGTCGTCGCAGATGTACGTGACTTGTTTTCAAATCAAAAAACGGCGAGAAGTTCTTGCGGTACTTTATTGGTGGTGAATATTGGTTGGTTTTTTGGAAATTCGTAGCTGAGAGATCCTTCCCAAAAAACCCTTGGCACTGGTTGTTTGCTTGTTTTTTTTTTCGTCTCACTTAAAGGGACTCACGTCTTTCTTTTGCAGCTGAATCCGCTCCAAGCTAAAAAGACAAAACATCCTTTGCCAGTGGTAGCGTTCCTTTTTTTCCAGGTCATAATCAGGCATCATAGATCCGGTTTAGAAAAATTGCGCATAGAACACATCGACAGACTTTCTTTGATAGGACCTCCGGTTTTGGATGACACAAATCTGTTACTATGCTACTGTACACTTTGGAGATCTGTGATCAACTCGTGGTCTTTTTTGAATCTTGTTGTGAGTTTTGCCCATGTCATGTTTAGGTTTAGATATCTAAAATCTAGAGTATTCTTCTAGAATACAGGGATGATGATGTAATGATGAGACCAAATTGATTTCAGAAAAGTCAAGAGTTGTGGGATATGCAACTATAATTCTCTGTGCTTGACCATGTTGTCTACTTATTTTGTTAGTCATATCATCTTTCTTGGTGTATACAATGTTTTTTGTTGGTGTGATTTTCCCTAGATAGCCCTGTGCTGAAGGCGACGAGGCTACCTCTCCAACTAGCTGATTGAAATTGTTCAAGTCATGAGTCATGATTTGTACTTATCCCAAACAGAGAACCATTTTAAAGTTTGTGGATGTAGCAAAAATTCTGCGCTTCCAAATCCCATTCCTTTTCAAACTTAGGTTGGTCTGACCTTTCAGGTAAACTCACTGCCACACTAAGCAACCCTAAGGGTACCGAAGGAAATATTAGTCTACAGTTCATCGATTTTAGAATGCTACATCAGGTTAGCAGAAGGTATCCCAAATCATGTCCTATACCTTTGTTCAGGGAAAGCCCTTATATATGGCCTTTGGTACATCTTACTTGACGATATATACTGTAAATCTTCAGTTGATCCACAGATTTTGTCAATGGGCCCTATGGCCATGATGCACCGTCCGAAGGTTGTGAAGCGTGATGGAAGTCAACAGGAAGTGAAGTTTGATTCCATCACTCGGCGCCTACAACCTTTATGTGAAGGTGGCTGGATCTGGTTATAGCGTTTTTGACACGACGTGGGCCCCCAAAAGATATAGCTAGATTTAATGGAAAACCCCTCTATTTCAGGACAGTCCGAAGGTTGGTGAAATATTCAGTTGCCCGGGAGTCTCATACCAGTCCGCAGTTGGTGAAATATTATATTTTGGCCTATTTTGAATGTAAAAAAATGGGGAACTAATTTTTATGAAACAACAAAAATCACAGTCACCGCCATTTTGTTTGTACATTTTTGGTTAGGGGAATTTTTAATCCCTGGTAAAAACTTCAATTTGTAACTGGTGCTGGGAAGGGGGGGAGGCATCCAGGTTTGAAGTCTGATTGATCCTCATCATCCAATAGGAATAGGTTTCCCAACGTGGGAAACATTCACTAAAAGGATGGGTTATATAGCTGGTAATACTGTTCGTTTGAATCTGCAAGGCATTCCCGTAAAATCACATTCCGTATGCTCCCACATTTATTATGGGGTGAATTCTTGCTAAGTGCGGAGGCGAAGAGCTTTCGAGCTTTGCCCAAATGAAAAAAAACAAATTGGTTGTTAAGGGGATTTGTTGGGAGATGAAATCCTACCCAGTTATGTGGGTATAATAAACCATTATAAGGATCCCTATTAAACAGCCAGTATATTGGAAAGTAAGAACGTGTGTTTTTTTTTGCTCAATTAGATTTAGCATGGTTTTCTGTTGGTAAGATGTTTTTCACAGTTTTCTTTGGCATCTGAGGATCAAGGCGTAGGGTCATACTACACGTTGCCTAAAACGCGCTTTTCGCCTCTGAAAATAGGCCTTTTGCCCCAAAAGGAAAGGATGGTCTTCCAACTGTGTTACTTTCAGGGAAATATATAAACAAAGCAATGGAATCCATCCTCTCATTTTCTTGCTCAAAATTGCATTTATTATGAAATCTTGACTCTTCCATTTTTGTTGTCAAGCCTACTTTCTTTGAATTTTTTCACAGGATGCCACAGGTCATCTCATGACTCATGACTCCATTGAAAAACCCGGAATCCGTGGTTCCAGGTTTGGATCCCAAGTATATTGATCCCGTGCCTGTGACCCAGAAAGTCATTGAAGGTGGGTACTTTGGTGAACATCCTGAGCCTGTGGCCTGGGGTACAGGAAAGGTTAAAAAACACATTGTATTTCATAAGATGACAGTGGTAGATGACAGGGTTTCTCCCTTTTTAATTGGAGAAGACGTTGCTTTTTAAGAAAGACGGCAGCAGAGACAGCCTGATACATTTGTCCAGTAGGTGCCTTCAAATCTACAAATATTTCAAGTTTGGTACGTAGAGAAAGCATTGAATTGAACGGAATAGCGTGAATATCGTTGACCAGTCAAGTCAAGTCTCCATGTAAACAAAGGGTGTGTTTTACCCACCGGAAACGGGTAATTCCCCTTTAAAGACACTAAACCTGGAAAACAGTAATCTTCCAACAAAGTTTCACCCCAAAAAAGTTTCCTAAATAGAAACAATAGAGCAGCTAGTTAAAGTTGAGTTTCAGATTCCACATAGAAACAGATTTCATTGGGATAAAGTCAAGTTTTCAACTAACAAATCGCACCTGTAGAATTTGTGAAGGAATCCGGTTTCACATTTTTATGCCAAACACACTGAGCGTAAGTTAAAAAAAAAGCTGCAACTACCATGAAAAATGGATGGTTTTGGAAGATTTGGCCATCTTTTTTGGGGACCTGGCTGCCTGGGAAGCCCTGGTTTCCAGCTGTTCGTTTCAGGGAGCCGACAACTGGAATCGCTGCCTGCCAGGTTTCTACAACGGAATCTCTACGGCGGAGGTGGATACGCTGGCGGCAGAGACGTGTGCCACGGCGGTTTTTGTTTTGGGGGGACGGTGAACCAAAAATCAACCTGAATTTTTACATTCCCCATTCCCACCCCCCAAAAAAAGCTGAGATTTTCCCAAATTTCTCTAAAGTTTTGGATGTGAGATGATTTTTGAATCTAACTGATATATTTGGAGAGTTTTTGAATCAAACATTGAGCCTGTAGATGATGTGTGGCGGTTGAACAAAGACTTCTTGGACGTCCCTGCTGCTTCTGGGTTTTGAAAAAAATCAAGCAGACCTTTTGGCCATGGATTTTTGTTTGCGTTCAATGTAAAGGGAATAATATAACCCCAAAATGCCCCTTAAGATATTTATATATAGGGTTTGGGAATAATAGTAACTTGCCCAGAACTAGATGGATGGTGCGATGTTTTTTTTCCCAAAGACCTACCCCCCCTCAAACTTGGTGAAATGATCCAGGACCAGAACTGCGCATATTTTTAGGATGGGGTGGTGAAAAACACTTGACAGTTTTTGGACCATGATATCATGACAGGTTGAGAAAAAACATCAGAGTTCGGTTGTTTTCGGGCTTTTTCAGAGGTTGGTGGTGGGGTTATGGATTTCAAAAAATGGGCCGGAAAATCGAGTGCAGCAGGTGAAGGGAAGATGTTTCTGGAAAACAAACAGTTTGAGGAAACAATCTAAGTGCAAATGGTATATTTGACCTATTTATTACGAGCTATCAATTTTAATCCACAGGAATTTGCTTCAAAGTCTGAACAGAAATTATCACGTCTTTATCTTTCTGGGCAAACTATAGCGACGTCAGCCGAGGTGACGAGGTTGGTATCCTCGAATTAGCGAGGTAGAAATAACAGAATTAGCGACCCCATCTTGAAAAAAAACTTTGCTGGATTGGAAAAGTTTTGAACTCCGATTATTTTCAAACCAATTTAGAGCGAGCTCAGTCCAGCTGCGAGGTATGTTTTTGAATTTAAGCGAGATGATTAAGGTAAATCAGAACGGGACGAGGCGGCTAGACAGTGGCAAGAAAGATATATGCAAGTTCCTACAAGAAAAACGTTCAAGGCTGCTCAGAGTTTTCTAGGCCCATTGTAAACCTTTCAAGAAAGTGTGTCAAGGCTTGCGATAGAAGAAACTCTTCATTGTTGCAAAAGTTTTTTTCTGGACAGCTCCATGTCAATTTGGCCCCGCCCCCGGTCACATGTTCGAACCCGCCTGGTCCCACAATAGCCTAGAAAATTTTCAGAGGCCCAGAAAGTTTTTCTACCACCCTGCCCCCCGTCACAAGTCCCACAATAGCCTAGAAAACTTTCAGAGGCCCAGAAAGTTTTTCTACCACCCTGCCCCCCGTCACAAGTCCCAGGAGCCCAGAAAGTTTTTCCACCACCCTCACAAGTCCCACAATAGCCTAGAAAACTTTCAGAGGCCCAGAAAGTTTTTCTACCACCCTGCCCCCAGTCACAGGTCCCACAAAAGCCTAGAAAACTTTCAGGGGCCCGGACGGAAAGTTTTTCCACCACCCTGCTCCAGTCACATGTCCGACGAAAGCATTGAAAACTTTCAAGGGCCCGACCCCTTTCTTCTGATGGATAGAATGTCACTCTAATTGTTTTTCTTCCTCCCTGGGTGACTTTCCTTTATGTGTGGTCTTCATGCGGCGATGTATTATTTTCCAAATCAGAATTAGCGAGGCGAGGTGCTATTTTCCAAATTTGACATAACGAGGCGAGGTGGTCATACCATCGGGGAATTTAAGCGACGAGGTAGACGAGGTAAGAAATATTGTAGTTATGCCAGATCTTTCAGTTGTGATCCTGAAACCAAAAAATGAAGACCAGTTGGCAGGTGCTTACATGTCTCAGAAGCACCCTGACTTCTCCATCTTGGCTGCACGTGTCTTGGCGCTTGACGATCTAAATCAAGCAAAAGCTTGGGGGGCTCCTTTAAAAAAGTCCCCAGCAGACATGGTAGGCAGATGTAGACATGGTTTGGGGAAATTTCCGGGCAATTCTCGAAGGGCCATTTTTCTTTTGGAAAAAGTTCAAGATGTAAACATTGGCTATATAAGAATTCATTCATATCCTGGGTTATGTTTTTTTTGGGTGAGTCAAGATGTCACTTCCCATCTTGAATTCAATCTGTCTTTGGATGAATTTTCACCCACCTTTCCCTGGAGAAGGTTCCCTTTTTTGAAGTGCCGGAGATGCAATGCACTTGAGGAATTGCCGTCTCGAACTTGCATAAGAATACCTCGGATTCCTTCTTTGAGACTTGCAAAATCTTGTACAACTACAAGGATCAGCAGGGACGTCCCGCTGTTTCTTGGATCTGAATTCTTCGCCGTTTGGTGATGCCAAATGGTGGTGAGTGTAAAGGGAATACACCCCGGAAAACTAACATGGATACCCAAAATAGCCAGATTTGAAAGGAGATACATTGTAAAACGGTCATTTTTGGTATCTATGTTTGATTTCGGCCGGGTATACTCCAAAATGCCTTTCATGTAGGTTTAGGAATTTATGGTAATTTGGCAATTGCCATGGAACTTAAACAAACAACAGAGGTGATTTTTTACCTTTACAAAAAGAGCATGTTTTTTCATTGAGAATTTTCACCAGTGTTTCTACGTGGTGTCAACACACACACACAGCACCACATCCGATGCGAAGGCTTTGTTGTCCGAAGAGGTCTACAACTTTGTGGCAGCAAACGCAGAAGAATTGGATAAAGCCATGGACTACAAACGCAACTTGTCATCAAAAAAACACATTCCCCAAAGAAATGATGTCATCCCAAAAAGGATGACAAAATTTTGTCAAAAAGCCTGCTGATAAGAGCTTGTCCATTTGTGAGTCTTTTCCCCAATGCCTTTGATTGTTTTTTGAACTCAGCAATTGTGCATGAACGAAGCAGCTTTTAGTTGAGAGATTATAGTGTGCGAACAGCCCTGGTGCCCTTAAGATACCTGTGGGGTAGCATCCTCAACCAACTCACACAATTCACCCTGGTGGAGGGGATTTTGGCTACGACTACTTCGGTTTCAAGACCCTTGAGAAATCATACCTTCTTCGTGTACATGGCAAGAGTGTGGAACGACCTCAACATCTCTTGATGCGTGCCTCCTGTGGCATTCACTGTGGCGATTTGAAAGCAAGCTTGGAGACCTATGACTTGATGTCTAGGAAGTTCTTCACCCATGCCACCCCAACACTCTTCAACAGTGGAACTCCAAAACCGCAGATGTCTTCGTGTTTTTTGTTGAAGATGAAAGAAGATAGCATTGAAGGGATCTATGATACCTTGAAGCAATGTGCTTTGATCTCCAAATCAGTGGCTTGGCGCAACCACAAAAGTCACGAAGCTGACGGTTGATATCATTCAAAACATCTTGCAAGAAGAGTCCTGGGAGTTTACTTTGTAATCCTTCTTCACATGCTGGGTCACTACTATTTAGACACCTTTTTTTTTGAAAGCCCTTTTTGTTAAATCCTGGTTATCTTTGTTTATTTTTTCTGAGCATCACCGTTGAAATGTTGTGGTCCGGAGTATTTTCACAAAATGGCAGACCTACAAGGAGCTACTTGATTAAGGTACCTATGTGAACCCACAGGTAGGGTGGTTTGTCAGACTACACTACCAAAAATGATCTTTGTTTTGTTTCCGCATGGGTGTCATATTTTCACTGCACCTAGATGTGTTCAGTATATACAAACATGTTAAGAATTCACATTCATGTACCATATTTGGAAATGGACAACATGTCTTACTAAAACTATATCAGTACATTGGTGCCTGCCTAAATCCGTTAGTAACAGTATGAAAAAACTTATTCACTACCTTAGTAGGGTCCCCTTTCCCAAAATTTTCATGGAATCCCACTGGTAACCCAGGCTGGTGGCATTGGGGTGGCCATCTCCAATGTCCGCGCCAGTGGATCCTATATCCGTGGCACCAATGGACATAGCAATGGTTTGGTGCCCATGTTGCGAAACTTCAATGAGACGGCACGGTATGTGGATCAGGGTGGAGGAAAACGAAAGGGCTCCTTTGCCATGTAACTTGGTAATGATGTATTGCCGATTTTGTCACATTTTTGGAGTTTGCGTTCTGTCATGATATAGATTATATATATATACCTTGCAATGTCATGGACTTAAGGCTAATGCAATTGTGACCCTCCTTTGGCAAGAGAGATGAAAAAATGACACACTTTAGAAATAAGAAAAACTGTATCCACCGTTAATCTATTGACATGCTGTTCCTTTTAGTCTCAAAAAACATTGGTTTTTGCCATCTCAGCTTTTGTTCAATAAAAAACCTAATCACCATTCATTTTTTGAGTCGTTTGCTTTGCCCAAAGGTACTTGGAACCATGGCATGCAGATGTTTACGACTTCATTGAACTCCGCAAAAACCACGGCAAGGAGGAGCAACGCGGCCGCGATTTGTTCCTAGGACTTTGGATACCTGATCTCTTCATGAAGCGAGTCAAAGAGAATCAGGACCCAAGCTTTTTTTGAGCGAAAAACGTATGGGAAAAAAGACTGCGGGTTCCGAAGTTGTTTCTTCTTTTCATAGTGTTTCTCGTTTTTTTACGGAGGGTTTCTTTATTTGTTTTTTAACATCTGTCTTTTTTAAAGTTGTTTTTATAGATGTGATATTTGTAATTGTTGTAGTAGGAAAAGTGTAAAGGAGTTATCCCGTTGTAGGGGGTTATGATCATCTAGTAGGTTCTATATGTGAAATCTCATTACATTTGATATCATTGATATTCCACTAGACTGTATACACGTTGGTTGATGTAAAGCGGATTGGGATTATAGTCCATGGTGCTGCCCTGTTGGACCAACCACTATGAACGAACCTGCAGTGGTTGGGGTTTTGATAATGTTCTCGAACGACTTTTTTAAAAAGAGATGACAACTGGCATGTGACCAGGTAACCTTTTGCTATTCTCACCATTGAAGATCGTTATCCAGCCTGTGCTTTCAATCCCGATATAATATGTACAACTCAACATCAGCTGCTTCTAGTTGTTGCGATGGGCTTCCGTGATATTTCGTTTCTGTGCTCAAAATCAGTCGCTGAAAAAACTGCTTAAATGATCCTTAAAGTTTCTAGCTAAGCCACTTAGTAAGTGGAATACGAGCCATAAACATCCATGAACATCATAATACTTGTAGGATAGGAGGAATGTAAAAGTGCGAAACAATTCACTCACAAAACAAACATTGATCTTACAGGGTTTTTGAGCCATGAATATACAAGAGGCATTCTTTTTTCTGCCCATGTTTTTTCTTGTGTTTTACTTTTTTCAAACAAAAAAAACACCACGAAATCGTTGCCTGAGTGGACGTCCAGCCAAGCCATACATGAAAAACATCGCACAGGATTGGACGTTATTCTGTCCCAATGAAGCCTTCGATACCGAGACGGGAAAGGGTCTGATGGATCTTTGGGGCGAAGACTTTGAAAGGCCGGGAAAGGGACCATGGGGGAATTTGTGAAGCTCCCCCGGTTGATTCACGAAAGGGTAATGGTTGTAAGTTGTCATATTTGTCCTTTGAATTTTCTTGGATTCTGGAAAAATTAAAGTATGTATATACTCTGTTTTGTGAATGATTTTTTTGAAATTATGTTCCCTCATGATTTGTTTTCAAAGTTTTTGTATATTATAAAGAGTATCACCTATTCATTTTGCACGTGCGAAAAATCCTCGGGACAAAGATACACTGGAGCATTGGTGATTCCGCTCACGACTGGCCTGGGTATGGGATTCAGCACTCGAAAAATGACTGATGTCCAACTGATAAAAAAAATGTTGCCAAGGGGATTGTTTTTGCGGTTTCAGATGTATTTCATTGTGGAAATCATCCAGCCTATCTAACGATGTTTGCAGGTTAGGCTCGAATTTTCTTTAGGATTCCACGTGGCAAGTGGAAGCTGCTAGTATCCTTTGGTGAAGTACGACGATTGGAAACCACAACTATTATAATTTCCGTTTGAAGATGAGTAATTCCAATGCCATGAGTATTCGAACATGAGGATTTTTGGGACTGCATGAGACTTCGAACAGAACATATTTTAGGACCCAACGGAGTTTGATGCCAGAAGTTGCAAGTCATTTCCTCCGAGAAACGGCGGGTATTTTCAACATCGCCATCTTCGTCAACTGCCCACGGGGTTTAATTTGTCTGGTCCGGCCTGGAAACAGAAGCAAACAGTTTCAAGTAGAGGTTTGACGAAACAACTATATCTCAAGTGATTATAGAGGTGAAATTCTTCCATCTCTACTATAGCATCTACGATAACAAGGGGGTATGTGATGATCTTCAATGAAGCCTCTTGAACTTGTTGTGCCTTTCGTTTGCTTTTGAGGGCCACTTTGATGCAACCCCCTTGAAATCTCATGAAATCTCTGAATTTCCAACCGAAAACTCAGCGGTTTTCTCAGGGGTCCACGTGGGTACCGAGGTTGTACCATAAGTTGGAAGCTGATGGTAAAGGTCGCAAGACCATCAAGGCTCAACATTTGTGGTTCCGGATTTTGGAGGCGCAGATGGAGACAGGTACCCCTTACATGCTCTACAAGGATCATTGCAATCGGAAATCGAACCAACAAAACTTGGGTATCTGAGCAGCTTATGTGGCCATGTTGGTTTACTGAAAAGCCTGAAGAAATGATGGATTTATTGTTTGAAAGTTGTTCTGTTCTCTCTTTTTTTCTCGTGTTCTTAGATTGAAACCGAACAAATTGAATTGTGATCCAATTTGACGAGCATGTTTTTCAACTGGGCTTGCTCAACCACCAACTGGTTACATTATCTTATTCTCATGCTCTCCCTCATTTAGATAATTGAAACGCTTCTTTTGAAGAAAACAACTCAGAAAAAACTGTGCAGAATTGATGCTGAACGAAGTGCTCCAACCACTGCAGACAGTGAAGATGATGAACATGCCATGCCATATGCCATGTCCCTTCATTGCCAAGGCACCATTCATTGCTCCAATTTGTGCACGGAGATCATTGAGTACACCTCTCCCGATGAAGTTGCAGTCTGCAACTTCGAGAAGTCATATTGAGTGGCGAATATCACATGCAACATGAGGAACGCTTGTAGTAGGGAAATCTCCAAATCCCTCACTTCTTCCAGCAAATTGATAATTTGTTGAAACATTTCCTGGCGATCTTTAAATTGATTTTCTCTCCATCCCCCAAATCCCAACAAGTTTAGTTTAGATCGGTTTGCTCAGATTAATACAGTAAGTCAAGTTTAGTGGCAGCAACTGAAAACTCGAGTTTTTTGCTGTTGGAAGGCACCATACCGGGACCTGAACATCTGGCTGGAATTGTATTTTTTTTTCCCCTGATGTTCAGTGTTTTTTGTACAGTAAGTCATATACTATCACATCTCTTTTCACGGTGGGGATGCTTTGTTCAAAGTTGCTACTGTAAGTTTACAAAGCAAGCCTTAGGTCTTTAGGATCAAGCAATGATAAATTGCAGAATCAACAATTCCCCAAAACATATTTCTGAAGGATTCCCACCCACCCCATTCTTTTGCAATGCAACCTTTGGGGCAAGAATATTGTTTGATTGATTTTTGATGGTAAAAATCAAGAATTCCCTGCCCCTATGGATTTTTCCTGAACGGGGGGGATTTTGGGCGTGATTCTGGGCGGCAAGCGGAACAAGAAAACCACCAAAAAATGTGTGTTTTTCTGCACTCAAAAAGTTGGACTTTTGTGTGACGCTGTTTTGGCAGGTTCCAAAACGGAACCACCAAAATTACCAAAACCAAACAAACTGGTAACACACCAAAATGTTTCAAACATAGCAAGAAGCTTTGGAAGTTCCATTTTGATAACCTACTGTGATATCGGTGTGTCCTAACTGCCGTTCTTTTGCCGCTCAAAAACCCGACTCATGAAGGCCATGTGGTTGCCGCTATCAAAAACACCGACTTACTGAAACGAGGTTTACCCTGTTCAACGGTGCTTCACTCGTAGGCTATCAGATCTTTTATATAAATTGATTCGCTCGACTGAGGGTTTGGAACACGTGATTTCTTTTCCAAATCTAAAAATCCTTTCTCTGATTCAACTACTTTGCCTCCACAAATGTCAAGTTGGCAAGCAGAGAAGCACCCACATGTTCTTTTCAACGGATCTTGCGCCGGTCCTCTTCCTCCCCCCCAAAAAAAACAGTGCAGTGCGTCAGCGTTGGCAAATGTGGGTCATATATTTACCCTCCCTAAAACTAACAGCAAACGCCCCTGAAAATAGGCCAAAACCCAAAAGGAAACTAGTAAATCGTATTCCAACCATGCATTTTCAGGTGCTATGTCTGTTAGTTTCAGGGGGTGTATTACTGTATGATCATTTTTGTTTAAAGGTATCTTCCTACTGTTTTTTTCACGAAAATTTCCTCTAAGGCAATTTGGCCTCCATCGCCTTGTCTTCCTTTGTGAATGGAGAGATGACGAAGACCTTTGACTTCCAGAAACTCTACGAAGTGACCAAGGTCGTGACGAAGAATCTGAACAAGGTCATTGATAGGAACTACTACCCAGTGGAATCTGAGCTAAAAAGATTTTTTGTGGCAGTTTTTATGTGGATCATTGATGGTTGTTGTAGATTATTATGTTCTTGATTTCTGTTTATATACATATATGCATTGATACATAGATTTATAGATACAATATATATATATAGATATGTAGTGTGAAATTCATGATATATTTTGTAGATTCAATGTTTATTCTCTTCAAATGTATTTTGCAATGTCAATAATATAATTCTACAACATTTCTGACATGTATGGCTCCTTGATCATAGCTACTATCGGTTTGAAACTTTTCCCGTCTTCAGATGGTGGCCTTGGGCCTTCAAACCCTCCTTTATTCTGCTGGGAACATTGACATGTTCATGTTCAGCCACTTTGCAAGTGATTTGTGTAGAAGTCCTTTCTTCAACCTTGAATCCCCTTTTATTTTTACAAGCACTCCCTTTTCATATGTTTTGCATTTGAATATGATGCCTTCTGGTGGGAGTTGCAAATTGAAAACAAAAACAAAAAGGGTGAAACCACAAAAAGACCTTTGCAAAATACCATGACTTGAACTCATCCATGTTGCTTGAAACATCTTTCTGACATGAGTCAACTCATGTTTTTCATGGATGCTACTTAAGTCTAGGAATTGTCTCACTCAATCTGGGGGGCATTTCAGTTGGGTCCCTATTGAAAATCTGTAGGTGAAAAAAAGGGGATAGAAGTAGTGCGTTTAAGCTTATCTAGGTGGTGTTTTCAAATATTTTTTATTTTCACCCCTACTTGGGGAAGATTCCCATTTTGACTAATACTTTTTCAGATGGGTTGAAACCACCAACTAGTTATTCTGTTTGACAACCTTCTTCTTGGATCTTCTTGGTGGTTTCTTACACACATTCTTGATGTTCAGCCTGATGGGAGATGAATGAACCCCAATTTTGGCTGAAATTCACCAACTCGATATCTTGGAAGGTAATCTCAGAAAGGGGTCCCGAAAAAGGCATGGTAGGTATAGTCCCACATTCATCTGACCACGGTCCAAAAAAAAACTCCAATCACCCTGGGAGTCCAAGACCAAACAAAGTGGCTGGTCTTTAGGGTGATCCATGAGAAGGATTCCCGATCCTACCAATGGGCAAAGTTTGGTCGACTTGGACTTCCTGGGTACACATAACAACACCATTTTTTGATGATTTCAGCTGATTTCAGGAAGAAGCTCGCCGTTCCAACATGCGACATCGACCCGTTGGCTTGGGTGTACAAGGCCTTTTTTTGGGATTTGTTACTCCAAAATGGAATCCAGGATAGTCGGGTGCAAATTGGGTGTCAATTTGCATGTCAACAAAAAACAAAAACATGAAATGAGTAAGACTAGTATTTGATGCTACAGTAAATACTTGGTCACCATTTGAAGTTGATAGTTGATCGATCTTATTTCTTGTGGTTTCGTTTTGACATCCTTTCGGTTGGGTAAGATTCTTTCATTCTCTGGTTTAGTCTGTGTTTGATTTTTTAGAAGGCTGATAAACATCGACTTTCAAAAAATCCACCGGAAATTCCCAGTTTTATTGTCTGTAAGTTGAAGATGAACATTGGCCCCGCAATTTTTTTTTGGAAGTTTTGCTCAGTGACTTTCGAACATAACCCATGTATATCCATGTATTATTTACCTAGATTTGGTTGATTGTTATAGTAAATGTAGGTAAATATACCAGTCCCATGGATGGTATGGGACCGAGGTCAACGCGTTATTCCATGGGATTCACCAAGGAAATCCACATGTTCTCAGCTCGTCAAACGAAACCGTTGGGAGGAAGGCCCAACATTTGAGATCCTCACCTCAGGTAGAATCAAAATCCTGCGAACCGCGGCTTTTTTCAAGATCTTCCATGGACCTCTCACGGTTTCAGCTACTAAAAAAAAATAAATATATATCTTCCATGCGTAAGTTAACTAAGGCATCCAAGAAGTCCAAACCCGCAATGAAAAAACACAGACCTCCAACTTGGTGGAAGTGGCTGGAAGTGTTTTTTTGCCATAGGCTTGGCGGATGCTTTCCTGATGCTGAAGTTGCCCTTCGAGAGTGAAACTTCGATGGGGCAAATTCATCACCCTGAAGTTAACATGGCCAAAAGTAACAAATCCCAAAACTGGGTGGTGGTTTCAAATATGTGTTATTTTCATCCCTATTTGGGGAAGATTCCCATTTTGACTCATATTTTTCAGATGGCTTGAAACCACCAACTAGAAAAGGAAGTCGTTTCGAAACCATCATATTTTCAAGGGGCAGACTGTTAAACTTCAAGGGCAAGACGTCACAATTGGGACACTTTTGAGACATTTCATTTTTGTGTTGGATGGGCAGAAAGTTTTTATTTTTTTTTCGGATACCTTTTGGTAAACTTCAGTGAGTTTTCTTTACACCAAAACAATTTTTCTTGTTTTNCATCATATTTTCAAGGGCAGACTGTTAAACTTCAAGGGCAAGACGTCACAATTGGGACACTTTTGAGACATTTCATTTTTGTGTTGGATGGGCAGAAAGTTTTTATTTTTTTTCGGATACCTTTTGGTAAACTTCAGTGAGTTTTCTTTACACCAAAACAATTTTTCTTGTTTTCAACTGAAATATGACATTGGGTCGCTTTGAATCATCTAGATTATGTAAGTGTCACTATTGATGAATCCTCATTGGTTCATAGTTCATCTTTCACAAGAAGGCCGCTTACCACGCACCGGGCATGCAAAGGGCCAAGTGAGTTGTGCGATACCTCGGGACACACCAGCAGATTGTTGCAACGCAAGAGTGTATATAGTAATTGGAAATTGAAGAAAACACATGAACACAGACCACAGGGATGATAGGCAGCAGCAGCTCTCTTTTTTCCTCATTGCACTGTTGATGGATGTTGTTGGCAAAAACCCTGAAAGCGGTTCATAAGGCAAGGCTGATCCCGCGGTTATTTTTTGCTCCTCAGGATGAAGCCCGAGAATTGAATGAAGACATCTTCGAGACGATTTACTTTGCAGCTTGTGAGGCATCCTGTGAATTAGCAGCTCTTGATGGACCTTATGAAACCTATGCAGGTGCGGTGAAGTTGGGTCCCGTTTGGAAGTGGGTGAAGTTGGGGTCTCAAGCTCTGAACAGATTGGAACTGATGAAACTGCGAAACTGCGCAGTCTGCCACTATGGAGAGAAGAGTTTTGAGGGTTTTTTGATGAAAGTTTGAATCTCTGAACTTCGGAAAAGTCTTGAGAGTAGTTTCTTGAATGGCTAAAGAAAAAATGGGGAGACCACACTGGTTTTTCAGGTTGGGTAAGCGCTTTATTTGGTATCTATTCAATTCTAGGTGGTGGCAACTCAACCATTTTTTATTTTCACCCCTAATTGCTTGGGGAAGATGTCCAATTTGACTAGCATATTTTTCAGATGGCTTGGTTCAACCACCCAACTAGTGAACCCTATGCATCAAAATTTCGAGAGGTTTTGACTGCGGTGCATCCTGACCCCTTGAGGCAGTCCCGCCAGCAAAGGATTGCTTCAATTCGATCTCTGGCGCCTTGGAGTCCATCCGGAGATTTGGGGGAAGCAAGCCGGCAGGTTTCAAAAAAGCACATCTTAGGGACCCAAAATGCATGATTCAATTTGGAAACAAACCTACTGTAATTATGGGGTAAACTTTCAACAAAGAGGCAAATTCTTATGAAAGAAGCACCATGGATAACAAGAGATGTTTTTTTGTGCATCAAAATGTGTTTGAAGCCTCAAGATTTTAATCTCACGGTCCAAGGTTGCCAGGTTGCTACATATGGGTGGTCCATCAAATTTTCCCAAAAGCCTTGCAGGTCTACATAAACCGTGGGAGAGTTCAGAATATGTCATGATTTCAGATTGGGTCCCAAAATAGAGTACCCAAAATTTTACTTTTGGAAGATCAGGGTTCAGATCACCCAAAGGATATCGTTTCTATAAGGGAGTACCCACAGTACCCTTTCTATTTTGATACTTTAGAGGTTGGTTAAGTTATCGTGATCCCATTCACCGTCCAACTGAAGTGTTTAGCTGGTACTCATGAGAAGTCAGAAAGCCCTGGTTGTTTAGAGGATTATTCCCTAATCTATTTGGGATTATCAGAGGTCATTCATGCAATACTGTACCCAAGCATTGTAACCGAGATACTATTGATGGAAGACATCCTGCACCAGTTGATATGGCAAATAGTTGGCAACTCTTCCGCTATTTGCAGGGTTTTTATACATCCCACGTGGTTAGCCGGATTTCTTCCAACAGTATGGGCCTGGGATTTTTTCAGGAAACGTGCGCCTCGCAGTGGACGATGGAATTGGCAGACATTGAAGTCACAGATTGTTCCTTGGAGTGTGAAGGGAAGGAAACCTGTGGGAATTTGTTGGAAGATTTGGAAGTTGGTACAGTGGGTGTCTTTAATATGGTTATATCGTATTTGGTAAAACGTCTGGGAATATGGGAATAGTTCTTGCTGAGCTCCCTCAAAATGATATCCTTGTTTGAAGCAGCCAAAGATTTATCAAATCTTGGGGCATTTTGACTGGTTTGATGACACAACATGCAGACTTTGAGATACTCGTGCCGCGCCCAAAGGCAAGAGCCTCTGAAAACACAGTTTTCCCAGAAAGAACGCAACAGGCAATAAAACACCACAACAGAAAACACCTGTTTGGGTTGTTTTGTATCCGAGATGATAATATGCTCTCTATGAAAGAGGTTTAGTATAAACCATTATGGCATTGACATCCTGGTGCAACTAGAACAAGGATAAAGGCTTTTTTTCTGGTGACTCAGCTGTTTAGCATTTGGTGAACTTGAGCACTCAAACAAAAATCAATCAACACCCCACTCCATGACTCTTCCTTCCTAAACTGGAGGAGGGGGCTGCCAGTGGACAACTTTTAAGTTGATTTTTCAAGTGAGACAAAAAATCATCTCCAACAAAACCCGCCAAAAAAAATCCCCCCCAAAAAAAGGTGTGGCATTTTTTCTTTCAATATCAGATTTCTTCGGGAACATTTCGGTGAACATCTCGGCCGGCTTCCCGCCCCACCCACCTTGGATATAGGCAGAGCATGGTTTGCGCAATTCCCTGTTGGTTGCGCCAATGCCTACGGCAAGCACTGCACAGATTTTGGGCAACAACGAATCCTTTGAACCCTACACCCAGAACTTGTACGTGCGCCGTGTTCTCTCCGGAGAATTCGTGCAGGCGGGTAGGTTTGAAGTTGGTGGGAAAGTTTTTCACCAATCATAATGGGTAAGTTAACGGGACATGTTTTTGGGAGGTTCAAGTTGAATCAGTGAAAATCTTGCAAACATAAAAGTTGGGCCAATTTGATGATCTTGAACTTGGCAAACATTTCAATACTTGAATTTCGGAGATAGTCGCGGAGTAGTCAAAATTGGTGGATGTTTTGGATGTATTTTGAATGATTTTGGGATGATGTCAGATCCGTAAGTTCGTTTTGAAAATCCATGTTGAAGCTATCCCTGCTTCTTGGGGATGGGGCCTGATAAACAGGGCAGTTTGACAAACTCAGACAAGCATTTCTGTGGTAAATCCATGTAAATCGTAGTGACATGGTGTGCTTTGAATCATTCCACTTGCATGCTTGGCCAGATTTTGTTCATCAATTGGTTGTGAAGATTTGTGAAGGCACATGATCAGGAAAGAAACATTGAAGCCCTTTGACATCTGAAAAATAGGTCTTGCAAAGGGTTGGCCAAGAAAAAATGCAGGACATATATGATATATTTAATTTATATAAATCATCGGTGTAGTTCTTGTTGAAAAGTAACAGCGAGTTTCCAGTTTGCCGTCTCACTTAAGCACAGGATATGTACAGATTTGATTTCATGTATAAACATCTCTATATATGAATATATGATATATGTATACATGCAATTACCATCAGTCATTCTGTTCACCTAAGGTCTGAAACAGTTTCTCCGATTTTTGTTCACCTTCTGTTCAGGTGAATCGCCATTTATTGAAGGACTTGATTTCTCGAGGACTTTGGAATGACGAGATGCGTGTGAAACTCATCGCAAACAATGGAAGTGACTCGGTTTATTTTGGGGAAGATATGGGATGAATGGCCCGAAAAAATCGCCGGTTTCGCCCGGGGAAGCACCGAATCATTGATGAGATATTTAAAACCCAGTGTTCCGTGGTAGTCTTTGGCTGATACTGTGCTGATGCATGTTGAGAACAGTATCTTGAAGTGTAGGGTTTGTATCTTAGCCGCGCTGATACCGTACTGATGCATATAGAGTTCCATGTTTCAGGTTTTGATCATTGAAGTTCAATTTTTATTGCTGTCATCGACTTGCCCGACTGTTCAACACAGTCTCTTTTTTGGCCCAGCTGACATCAGTATGAAACAAGGGCTTACGTGCAGGTTATTGGTTGTGTCCATGACCATGCCAGCATCATCATTACCATCATCATCTTCATCATCATCATCATCATGATCATCATCATCATCATCATCATCATCATCCAAAAAACCCAATCATCTTCCCACACCAAGGTGTACAAGATCTGGATTTGCCTCAAGATTTGTGTCTAGTCATGACACTGAGTTTTTTTTTTGAACATTGAGTTCCTAAAGGTGTAAAAACACATATGAAAAACATTACATCCACTTGTGAAATAGCATCCTTTAGCTCCCCCCACCCTCCGCACCAAAAACTGTGATCTTTCTGAGACAATCTTTGTAGAAATTCCTTCCCCGCAATTTGTGCCTTGTGACATTTCAGCTGCAATTTCGCAAGAGTCGCTGTGATTTTTCAGGACCTGGCATTTACAGAAGATACATTTGATATCCAATACCAGTAGTGCCCGGACAAGCCGGGGGCGGAAGTTTCCAAAAGGAAAGGAACTATATAGCACAGAAAGAATTTGCCTATAGAATGTGCGCAAGGCGGGCCGACCAGCGCGATGCCCAAATCATGTCTTTGCTGTGAACGAGCCTTCTGCCGTTCCATGCTGGTGATGTTTTGTGCTTTGAAGTGAAGTGTTTTGATGTCTTGATGTCTGTTGCGGGGTCAGGTCATGTGATGGTCACGTCATTTGATGCGATGTAATGGCTTGTGTTGTGTCATGTCACGTGATGCAATGCGATGTCATGGTGATGAGCTGTACTACTCCAGTACTACTCTGT